>BMAO01007575.1:0-13776 GCA_019973975.1 Trichonephila clavata | reverse complement strand
CCACGAAATTCACGAATTCACGATTCCATGAAGGTGACAGCACGATTTTACTCACGATAGATGGCGACACCATTCGGACCCAAGATTTAACAAGCACGTGCTCCGTTTGTACTTGGCGAGTATTTGGTGGCATTGGCATCGAACCCAGGCCTTCCGGTCTGGCGTCTGATGCTCTAACCACTAGGCTACCACGGCCCAACAAGTTCTACAGTAGCGATGAAAATTATTGAAGAAAAACAATCCTTGAAATACAGGATACAACTCTAGAATTCGCTTAATAAATCCCAGAAGGTCTTCACACCTTCTACAGTGCTCAGACACACTATTAGTGTGTAAAATACATATATTTTAAAGATTATTCACAAGCACTCGCTCGTCCCATTCAACAGCCGAAGTAATCACTAATCGCTGATCAACTCTTCAACGGTCAAAACAATAATAACATTTTCGGCAAGCGACTCCCTACTTATTGTCTGCCCGGATTTTTTTTGAAAAACCCACACTTACGGTGTAGACCGTGATATCAGTAGATTTCTCCAATAATTTCCAGAAATATCTATATGGTCACCAACTCACCAAAAATGATGCCAACTTAGCTCTATTACCAACAGTTAGCTGAGTTTTCATTAAATCGTCATTATATTGTAAGGAACGGCGTGTATAGTGAATATTACGATTTTAATATTAAATACAACAAAAAGTAATAATAACGTTTTACACATTCAGATATTAATTAATTACACTTTTTTAAGTATTCATTACCGAAGGTTCGTAAAAACATTTTTGAGATGTTGAATAATTTTAATTTGCATTATATTGCTCAAAACAACAGGGATCCATTTTCTTTGGACATTTTAGTTTTTAAAAGCTCACTGAAGTTTCAATTAATTGTTACGTTTGTAAAAATGTAAAAAGTTTTTAATATAAGCAAATAATTTTATACCGCTTTCAAATTGCCTTATTATTTCATTATTTTTTAAGCAATAAGCAATAAATTTTGTAATAAAAAGTACGAAATACTATTTTTTTATTTTACTTGTGATACAAATTCTTTATTCAATTCAAATTTTAAACACAAGCTCAAAAAATATAATTATTTAAAATATAAAAAATATAAAACCCCTAATTAAAACATTTCACACCATTGTTTGAAGAATTTATATGTAGATCTTTTGAAAATACTTCTTTTGTTCGCTCAAAAACTAAAGGAACTCATGTTTCTATAGCAAGAGTGTGGAAGAAATTCAGGCCCGTAAAGTTAATTAAATATGGATTGCAAATATTTATTAACTTTTAAAATAAATACAAATCGCATTTTCTGAATACATGTATTAAGAAACTACTCCACTTTTAATTTTTGTTTATTCGTATTCTTACTTCCTTTTACATATTTACATTACATTTGTTTTGTTGAACTTTTGTATTTTACTTTTATTATATTTTTCTTTTATTTGTATTTAATATTCTCTCTCTATATATGTATATATAAACCTTTTACCTGGAAGGAAGAAAGTATAATTTCAAAAGTTCATGCATATAAAAGAATTTTAAAAGATACATAATTAGCTATTTCATTCCTGTAAAAAAATAGCAAAAGGGAACTAATATAAGAATAATGAAGAAAATTCTTCGCTAACGAAATTGAAACATATGAAACGCTTATTGGTTTTTTCCCCCGAATGTATTATAAACAAATATGTTTTTTTCTATTGATAACTGAAATAAAAAATAAAACAATTCCTGGATTTCGAATATCAAGTTTTCTTTCATATTCAAAATTAACTAATTTTTTTTCATTTGATTATATTTTCAACAGATTGTATAATGAAAGATGGTTGTAAAAATTCAGTATTCATGTGAATGGATATTCTTGAAATCGAACTTTCATATAGAATTTATATAGAAACCACTGTGTAACTAATCATGAATGAGCTTTTGCATCAAAATTCCTTAAGGCTCTTTTCTGGTTTCCTTAATATTTTACAATCTTTTATCTTGCGCATATTGGTGCCCCTGTTAATTTGGGGGCATAATTACATTCCTGTTAGTAACTGGGATCTGAAATGGCATTAAAATGTTTATAGCTGTGTGAGAAAAACTGTGTATTTTGTATGATAATTCGCAGCAGAACATTCAGGACTTTTTCTTGCTTAAATTTAAATTTTAACTTAGAATATGTTGATACGTTGCTTCCTCTTCTTCATTATAGGTGGTCTTTTTTTTCCTTCACAATGCAAAAGGGTGTATTTTTTATTAGAAAACTATTTAGTTTTGTGTGCAAGACATTGTGCTAACTAACGAGTATAAAAATTATCTCGTCGAAACCCTAGGTAAACATTAGAATACTCCCAACCTAGTAGAAATATAGATCTAAGGATAAAACGTTTTGATATTCTTTTATTACATTAATAATAAAAGTTTAAAAAGTATTACAAAATAAACATATTATATATATATTAAAATTTTCAGTTTTAATGAATAGAAATGAGATTTAGATATTTGTAATTACAATAAATTTCAAGGAACGTGAATTCATTTTGAATACATATTTACAAGTTTTGATTTTTTTTGGGACTCCCGGTGAACCCCTGGATATGCCTTTTTGAACCCCAGGGATCTGTGGAACAGTTTGAAGACCACTGAATTGTTGCCCATTAATAGTCTATTGGATTAGAAATAAATTGGTAAAAGGTCTTTCAAAGCCTTCGGCACTATTCACCTTGATTCTAAATATCTTGTTTTTGTTCAATCTTTTGAATGTAACTATGTATGAAATGTAACTTCAGTATATTTTTATATATTTTTGTATTTGTGATTCGAAACTTTTTGCTTACAGTTTCTTGGAAAAAATATTTCTTCTAACACTTTGTGCCCTTCTTGTTACTTAAGCGTAATTCAATAAGAACGAAAGTCTGTCACATATAGCAGTCTTATTATTCATAGAACGATTTTAATAATCAAAAAATCGATGAAGAGAATATAATTTTTGTATTGAATTTCATTTCAAATTTTGTTCTGGTGTCTTTTTGTACCGATTATGATTATTCTAAAAGCAAAAATATATGAATAAGAGTTCCTGAATTTTAAAGCTCTGATTTGTTATCTGTGTACATAAATTGCTTCTAAGTTAATGTATAAAAAGTTCTTTTTTTTTAACGTTTTATCAAACGATTGAAAAAGCAAGCGATAAAATTGTCAAAAATAAAAATTTTCATCAAGATTATTTCAATAACAGCAAATTCGAATTATTTTTCTGTAACACGCCATTAAAATATAAATTTCTTTACCTTAATTTATGAGTACTTTTCTATTCTTGAACACTGTTTAATTTTTAAAATTATTATAAATTTTCAAAATCTTTCTGAATTTGTTTCACTTTATTTGCCAAAAGTTCAAATTATTTAAACTATTTCTAGAGTATTCTTCTACTCAAAAGTTTACATCCATTTTTAAAAAAAAAAAAAATCAAACCACTGTTTTTGTTAACAAATTCTTATTTAACGGTTTCCAAAATAAATTTGCAAATGTGAATATAAAAGAAAGACCCAGACGATTTCAGTTTTAAATATTTAAAAATAACCCTAATTCAAAATAAATGTATCCTAATTGCAGGCCAAAACCTGAAACATACCTTTTTCAAAAGTCTAAAACTAACTGTTGCAATTATATTTATTCCAAATTCATCGAAAAACATCAAAGAATAAGTAACGTGCTGTAGTAACTTATATTTATTTTCTATTTCATAAGAAAATCGAACCGGAAATCAATCAGAAAGAATTTTTTTTAATACTCGTATATAGTCTCTAATAAAAAAAGTTTTTCTTCACAAGCTTGTAATAAAAAATATACATTCGGTTTAAAAATAATTATGTTTTTATCTGAATGTCAACATTATTTATCTTTTTGCTTTCTTTACAATTGAAACTACATAAAAGATTTTTGTAGAAGATCACACATAACTGAAAAAAAAGAACTAATACTACTACTTACAAAACTTACATTTTCTTTCATACAATTCCCTTAGATGTAACAAGTCAAAAATACAAAAGAAATTTTTTGAACTAACTGATTTCATTACCCCTACATTTTTCAATACAATAATACTTCTTATTTGAGTTTTCACTATAAATATGAATTATTCAACTGATAATTACAGAATAATATAGAACTTATTCAAATATCGAGTAACGAATGAATTATCCAAATGTTGAATATTGAATAATGAATGAATTATTCAAATGTGTGTAGAATATTGAATAATAAATTCATTGTTAAAATATCACAAGGGGGATAACAAATGAGTTATTCAAATAATTAATATAACTGAATAAAAATATCTACCTTTGAACAAAGACTATTTTTTAAAAATAATGTGGTGCATTTATTTTTCATACAGGATTTCCCCCCTATTATAGTTGTTAATAAATAATTTTATAATCTTCTACAAATAATCTTGATTTTCATCTCAAAGATTAAAGGGGGAAATAAAATTTCTCAAACAAGGATAAAATTAAAATCAAGCACTTAATTTGTTTCAATGGAATGATACCTTAAACTACCACACAAATATTTGCAGTTGAATTTACGTGTTAAATTTAGCATTGGGTTTTAGCACCGAAAATTTAAAGTACATTCTTTTTTATTCGAAATTTAAAAACCAAAAACAATCAAATTTTAGAAACTTTGAAATACACTATATTATTTAAAAAAAAAAAACTACGCACCAAGGAGTTGCCCGATTGTAATGAAATTTCGTATGCAAAGACATTTGTACCGAACATGCAAGTGATTAAAATTTGGTTCCCAATGAATGAATAGAGGGAGCTACAGCGTATCAGAACTGCGCACTCAGCAGGTGTCTATAAGAAGCCATTCTCACTCTGATGGTCAAAATTTCTGTTGCATTGCAATTTAGGATACCATTCCACGACTGAAAAAATGCCTTGCCGCAGGATTCGAGTTCATTACGAGCAACTGTCAGAGTTTGAAAGAGGTTGTATCATTGGAATGAAAGAGGCAAGTTTGTCAAATCGGAGAATCACTCCTTATATGAGTCGAAGAGACGCGGCCATTAGAAGTTGCTGGCAAGAATGGGTGGGCAATGGCAGATTTCAGCGTCATGATAGTAGCGGTCGACCTAGGACCACAGCAGATCGGGAGAACGGATTGATTGTCAGATCAGCGGTCACAGCACCTGATTCATCGTTATCAACCATCAGACGAGCGACCCGCACACGGATGTCCATCATGACCATTCACAGACGGCTGATAGAGAGAAATTTACGCTCGTACCGACCGCTACGTCACCTTTTACTCACGCCTGCACACTGTCGATCCAGATTACAGTAGTACTTGTCTCGATCAGATTGGAATCATGCTGACTGGGGACGTATATTGGTAACGACGAATCCCGCTTCCAACTGTGTCCTGTCGCTCATCGAATACGTGTCTGGAGACGCCCAGGACAGCGTGCCGATCCTGCTTTCACTAATGCATGCTACACAGGCCCTCAACCAGAAGTAATGGTCTAAAGATGCAATTTCTTTTGAAAGCTGAACCCTTTTGGTCGTCATTAAAGGCACACTTACAGCACAGCGGTACGTCAACGACATTCTGAGAAATGTTTTGCTACAGGTTCTTTTGCTGTACCCTGATCTTATTTTTCAGCAAGATAATGCCAGACCATGTATGGCACGTGTTGCTATGAACTGTCTTACAGCTTGTCAAACCCTTCCTTGGCCAGCCAAATCGCCAGATATCTCTCCAATCAAGCATGGCTGGGATATGATGGGAAGGCAACTGCCTCTAATGGGGAATGTTTATGACCAGGCTGGACAATTGGAGCAAATTTGGCAAGAAATACCGCAGGAAATCATCAGGTGCTTTATCACTCTATGCCACGTCGTATGGCAACTTGCATCCAGGCTAGAGGTGGGTCAACAACTAACTGAGCTCTTTAATTTGTAACTATGTAACTGAAATAAATCATTCAATTCTTCTGAATTTCTAATCATTTTCTATTCGGTACATAATGTTTCTACCCAACAATTTTTATCTCTATCGGACAACTCGTTCTTGGTGCTTCATTTTTTTGTTATAGAGTGTAGATATGCAATTAAGTGTCCTTTAAAACATGATTATCTTAAAAAATGAAGTAATTTAAGAAATGAATGGAAAGAAGAATTAAAATGAAGTAAATGAAGAAATGAAAATACATATATTTCAAAATAAAAATATCCAATAAGTGAAAAATCTCTTTAAAAATGAATTCAAATTAAATAAATCATAATATAAATGCAATATTGAATAGATAAATAGTAATTATATCAGTGCCAAATTTTCACAATTAATTCTTCGGATTGCAGATACATTGTTACGGAAAGTTTGAATTTTATTTAAATCCTTTCCGAAAAGGTGTTCCGGGATTCATATGTAGAGCAAGAGATAATATCTTTTTGGTAAGGCTAGTGAATACAAATGAACTTAGTGACAGATTTGGTCGCCAAATTTGACGTGAAAAATAGATGTACACCAGGAAAAATCCTGATGGGTCTGGTATGATTGTTTGACGAGAAAATTTTAGATGCTTCTAGAGAATTTTTCCCAGCCTATATAAGAGCTATACAAAGAAGCAACCTTTGCTTCAATCATTTGACAGCAATTGTGCCTTTCCGTTGCCTTATGTGAAACTGGTTAATGATTTGAATTAATTTGTTTTATATCTGTGGGATTTTTAAATCTGTGCGATTGTTGATTGTACGTGTTGTGACGTTTGAGATAAATAAAGGTAGCGTGGTACTTATTAATTTAATATTTAGTTTGCTTACTTCACAGCTATTAATTACAGTATATGCATAGAAATTATGTGTACCAACTGTTCTTCTGAGCCGGCCTCGCCTGCTCACATCCTCGAATGCCTAGGGCTCACCAAGCAGGAATTAGCTGACGATCCCTTGCTGGTGTTGGATTTTTTGAGAGTGACCGACATCATGAACATGGTTTAGCACTGCTGGCCAATGCAATAACAGAAGTTATTAAAATATTGTTGAGATCATTAGAGTTCAACTTCTGTTGTTTGGGAGGTAGGAGGTCACATCCATTCTCTGCGAAAGTTTCCAACCTTCTTTTTTTCTCTGCCTTTTCTACGGTCTCCGATGATAGCGGTCGGCCCCTCTATCCTCGAGTTACATCCGGTTCGTGGGCGGGGTAGGGGTTCTTTCATGGTGTCAAAGGTTGCCGAGGCGATGCCCAAGACTGCGTAATATTTTAAGGGTGCAGGTGTTCATTGAACATGGTAATGATATCCACAAAAAGAAGTGGGACGAGATACGTTACAGTGGATGTTAGTTGTTTCCTATTAAGAATAAAACTTTCTGAAATTGTTTGACAGTTTTAGAATAAGTCAGCGGTTCTTAAGCTTTCGATCACCACGGTCCCCCTTTATGTATCAGCTTGACATCGCGGAGCTCCAAGATTTTGAGCACCCCTCCCTGACTCCCAACACATGGCTAATTTAAAGGTTCCTCAATAATTCTGCCTCTGCTACTTATGCTTGTGTTTCTACTAGTTTTTGAAAATATTACGTTGTACTAATGGCTATGCAGTTGCAACCAATTAAAGAACTGAATATTCTTCATTGAAATACATATTCTAGTACAGTTTTTAAATTGGGAGGCACTTTAGGGATCTAGTCCAGGATGGCACATCTTTCAATTTCTCCACGAGTCCCTTTTTGTTAGAAGGAAGAGATAAATCACAATTTTAATTACAAATGTAATGATTAGTAGCACAAGGAAAGAATGATGTTATGTATTCGAATTCATCGTCTTTAGTATATTCTATTTCCGGAATGTTCAAGAATCGTAATCTTCGTCGTTACAGCTCCTTATATTGGTAAAAAATGGCGAAATTACCGGCGACGTAATTGAATCACGTACATCCAAAGTATTTTTCTCATGCATCCATTTTATGAGTTTCACCCGAGAAATATCAAGGCGAATCATTATCATTACTCGGTATAAGGGGTTTAACTGCGGTTAACCGTAAATTTTCTATGCTTCCATCCAGAGAAAATAAAATCAGGATTAGATGAAGATATCATGCTGCGTAATAAGTTTTGTTGAAAAGAAAGATATACACTGTGATGTCTTTAATAAAGGATCCACTTGCAGTAAAAGGTCCAATTTAATTAAGAATTTACAATAAAGTGACTGATTTTCCTTAAAATGGAACGTGGTTAATATTTGAATACTCTTTATCTTTTAGAAAAATATATTCTTGTGCAAAATTACTAAAACCTTATATAAAAAAACTTGCATAGCAAGACGATTCCATTTCTTTAAATTTTTTGAGTACTTTAGTCAAAGTTACGAAAAGCGGCCGGAATAATACATTTTTTTTTCAATGGTGTTGCGCATTGGTATTTTAAACCTTTGCAGACCTAGTACAGTCCCCAGGAACTGGTACCACTTTTTAGCGCTGCACCATATAGGCGATACCAATTACAGCAAGCAATTTTGACTCCCAGTTTCCTTCACAGAGGGAGGCACCTGAGCTCTTAGCGATGCGAACTTTGTACTAGGATTTTATTTTTGCCAAGAGCATCCAAGCCAAACAGACACTCAAAGGATCTTTCACATGCCGTATAATCATACGACATGGCCACTGTCGATTTTCTGCATCAAGAAAATCCACCGACTTGAACCGGGGTCGAACCCGCAACCTTGGGTGTAGAAGGTCAGCGACAAACCAACCACGTCACCCAAGTCGGTGGATTTTCTTGATGCAGAAAATCGACAGCGGCCATGTTTTATGATTATACGGCATGTGAAAGATCCTTAGAGTGTCTATTTGGTTTGGATGCTCTCGGCAAAATTAAATCTTAGAACAAATTTCGCATCGCCAAGAGCGATAATTCCTCCCTCTGTGTAGGAAACTGGACGTTAAAATTGCTTGCTGTAATTGTTATCGCTTATGTCATAGGTTCCCAACCTTTTTTGAACTGGAGCCTCTTTTTCTAGTGAGTATTTCTATACCGCCTCCTTTTCTAGTAAATATTTCGATACCACCCCCTCCCACTCTATAGAAATAAGAGTGTACATAATACATGGTGAAAACAAGAGTTGAATTTTAAAGAGAGACTATTCTATTACTAATAGAATATATATTTTTAATTTAACTTTTTTCTAAAACCCCAATTTTTTTACTTGCGAATCTGAAATAGCTATTGCCCCAAATATATTTAAATGAAAAAAATATATTTTAGACATAGATAGGATTTTGTTGGAATTGAAACTCTACTGAATTTCTTCTTCATTTAAAAGAATGGAATAAAAAAGTGTTTTAGCTTACTTGTTGTAAAGACAGGCAGGGGTTTTGATGATACGAAGTAATTCGTAATAAATTATTGCTTTCAAAATAAATACAAATTGACAATTTCAGCCTTTAAGGAATGCCACGTTAATTCCTGGTAAATATATTTAATTATTTTTCTTAGATTATATACGCAATGAAATGCAGTGGACGAAACAGTTTTCCTACTGCTCATAGATAAAGACAACATGAGAACTACAGAAATTGAAATGCATTATATCGTTGATTTTAATATAGGACTGAATATAATGTAATCTAAGTTTTTCATCCACTTCCCGAGCTACCGAAATATGTGAATTTTCGTACATGTGATAGAAATGATTTAAATACATACAAGCAACATAAGGTAAACAGTATTAAAGTTTACTTTTGTTCGTACATAATCAGGGTGTTTTTTAGTCTTTTTAAAATTAAATTTGGTTAATCTGACCCAGCCCCTCCACGCCATCTCAATGCCCCCTAATTTTCTCTGGGTGTTTTTCTGCCCCCTTGAATGCCTCAAACGCCCCCGAGGGGCGTTCTCGCCTACGTTGAGAACCTATGACCTATGTGGTGCAGCTCTAAAAAAGTGGTACCAGCTGCTGGAGAATGTACTAGGTCTGCAAAGATTTAAAATACCAATGCAGTCCCATTAAAAAAATATTAAAAATTTAACTGCCAAAGGTTGTTAGATCAAGACTGAATCTCACCTGGGAATGATTTACCTAATGCATATAATTAAACCTCTTGGCTCTTTTATAAATAAAAATTAAACTATGAGAACAAGATGTCAGTTCATTTATTGCCATAGACAAGTGTCCACAATTCTGAATTTGAAGATTAGTTTACAAAACACAATATTCAGTTTAGAAGTTAGTTCTATGTAATTTAAAGTACTTGACTAACCTAAAACTATGAATTTTGCCAAAAATTGACAATTTTTTATGATTTTATTTTATAGTCCATCTTATTAGCTTTATAAAAATACCAAGCTCATCATTTTCCGTTCACTAGAACATATACTACAAGTGTTTTAGTAAAAGCAGATGCCATTACTTTAAGCAAGATGTCATACTTTAAAACGCGTTTTACTCGAAATGTGTTTTTTTGAAAATATTCAAACAAAGCCAGTTGTGATTGCTCAAAAAGTTTTAAAAAAATTAACTGAAATTTTTTGTTTATATGCTGTATAATATTGGAAGTGTTTCAGTCTTCAGATTTATAAATCACTGTTTTTTACAAATGTGAATATAATCACTGTTATTTTAAGCAATTTCATATAATAACTAAGATAAAGTGCTCTAATTTTTGAAAAAATTAAAATATCTCTTATCTTGAAGGTCATTTAAAAATGACAGCAACACATCAGAATTGAAAAGTTTTTCGTAAACTTTGGGTACAAAATGAACCCTTTTATGTAATATTTTGTAAATTTTTACCAGTTTTTTCCATTTTAGTAATAATAATTTCTTTTTCTCTTCTTAATTTTAGCATATTTTTCTTAAAATGTACTAAAAAAATCTAAAAACCACAAAAAAAATCCCCTAATCTCCATTTTTTAAAAAAAAATTTGTCTCAAGTAGTTGGATTTCTTAAATTAGTTGAAATGATTGCAAATAAGTTCATATACTTATTGTAAAAACATTCTTCTGTCCGTGAGTTCTTTATTAAACTTCAGCTATTTCAGCCTTCAAATTAGGCTTTACCTTACTTAACGATAATATAATTTCGTATCAGAAAGAAACTTTACACTCTATGTATTTGTTGTACGGATAATATTTTACTTATTGTGCAATTATTTAAGATAATAGCGAGTTACTTATTGACTTCTAATAAACTTAGCACAACGATTTTAAATTACTATTAACGTATTTCTTAACTTAAGTACATAATTTGAATATATTTGATTTATTTACGCTGTTAATATTTCAATTCTTGAAAGAAGTACAAGATTTCCAAAAACAGATGTTATATCTTTAAGACATTATATTTTATAACGAGAAATATGATTAGTACAATTAAAAAATGCAGGGTCTTGAATGCTTATATATATTTCTACGTAATTTGTGTAATAAATGCTTAAAAATGTAATTAATTAATATCTGAATGTGTAATACGCTAATATTTATTTCTGTTGTATTTGTTTTAGGCTAAAATTGTAATATTCGTAAGTAAGGCCACTCCTTACATAATAATGACGATTCAATGGGTAAAATGTTGACAATAGAACCAAGTTGAAGACTTGGGGATCATGTTGGTGATTTCTTCTCTCTCTTCCTTTTTCAGTTTTAAAAATATAACCATCTTTAGAATTTAAAATGTGAAATGGCGTTCCCCTGGTTTCCTTCTGACCAACACATGGACATCACTGGCACCAAGACAGAACTTGATTTGATCAGAAAACACAACAGATGTCCATTCCGTCCTCCAATGTGCTATGGCGTGACACTATTGGCGTCGCAAATGGCAATGGTTTGGAGTCAGTGGAATACACGTTGCAGGCCACCTGGCTCAGAGCTGCCTTGAAGCAACTACTTTCTGACAGTTCGTTGTGTCGCTGAACTGAAGCTCGAATTCCTGCCGAAGACGAATAAAGAATTGCCACAGCCGTACGCCGAATACGGCGCACTTCCCTCTCCATAGTGCTACGTGGTCACCCGGAATTCATTCTTCTTGAGGCAGTATCATGCCTTGACCAGTGCTCCCAACAATCATGCACAGTGGATATAGACTCAGTCAAGTCTTCCTGCTGTATTGCGGAAAGGAAATCCACCTTATAATGGCTTCTTCGTGTTCTTAAAGGCATTTTTGGTTAACATCAATTCAATACGTCACATTTCACTGACAAATAACGCTCACGAACTTTACAGCACTCATTTAAAGCAACCCTAAATTGTACAAGTTCTGAGAGGCGCTACTAGCGCCACACAAGCGCGAAGCGTGAAAGTTGATTCGATGTCATCTTTTAGATGTATAAACACGCCTACCAAAATTCTTTTGTTTAACTGAAGTTTTTCTTGGAGTTGGGATTTTTTTCTTGTCAATGTATGTTACAGTTTAATTTATTGTTCAGCTTTAAGTTAGATTTATAGAAATTTAAAACAAGATAAATGATTTTTTGATGAAAAATATTTAAATTGATATCTATTCATAATTCGATTCTCCTTTATTTCTAACATCAAATTCATAAATCCTAATACCCTATTTCGAAACGCGTCTGAATTAATCTTTTTTTTAAAGCATTAAAAACATTATGCTAGTATATTTATTACTGATTCTTTAGACCTTGAATTTTTGATAGATTTATTGGTGATTCCAAGAAATACAAGATCATTAATTGTGTTCATGCGACTTTCTAATCGGGATTAATATTCCCTAAACAATGATGTCATCTCTATAAATAGCTAATTAATCCCTTCACCTAAACACGCTACTGTATTTTTTTATTATGCGTTTTTCTCTGTTCTGTATATAAAAATGTGATCTTTGAATAATTCCCTCTCTTGTATTTTGATACTATACGAGAAGAATGCTCAAATAAGTGATGTGATCACGAACAAGCCTCTTTAATTTTTCGGCTCGACCACTTAATCACCTCTAATCAAAATGTAAATTTTTCGTGGGCAAATATATTGCATAGATATATGATTATTTTCATTTGATAAATGAATTTTCGAGTTCTAGTACATTTTCAAAAGATATATCAACACGAAGAGATGAAATAATTTTACATACATAATGAATCAAATTGCTACAACACACACGCTTGCGCGCATTTTGCACAAATTTTTGTTAAGTTATTACTGGAACAATGATTTGGAATAATTGAAATACGAAAGCGAACGAATTTTTTTTAAATACCGATACCTTCTTTGTATTCATATTTTCTTTCTGTGTTTCAGCTTTGTTTTAATTAGGAAATTATTTATGAGAGTCTTAATTAAAAATATTTGCATTAAAAAGTGGAATGTATTGTTCTTTACCAAATAGCGAAGTGCATTTACCTTAGGGAGTTGAATCTTATTTCAATCCCAAGAAACAACAGAAAAGAAAATGTCTTGTCATTTTTTTTGAGAAAATTCTAATTATCATGATTAACCGAAACCCTAATTTGCTCTTTTTTAAACAAGTACATTTTTGTTGCAGCATAATAATTGGAATCTCGCATAGAGTTGCGCTGAATTAAGCTTTCGAGAAGAAAGAGAAAGTGGGGAAAAATACTGCAAAGGTAAATTATTCTTTCATAGCCTATCTTTTCAATATTTTTCTTTGATATTGTACTATCTCAAACAATGTAGAACTCATTTTCTTCTGCTCAAAACTCCATTCCATCCGGGTCTACTGGGAATGCGTAATCCTGTCGCTTTTCTACTAGTTTTAAGTTTAATTTCTTAAGCATCAAATGTAGAAACATTAAAATTTTTA
>BMAO01007574.1:0-17427 GCA_019973975.1 Trichonephila clavata | reverse complement strand
TTTGAATGTAGTTCGTTTTTTACCAAAACATTGCAGTTATTAAATTATTTTTTTAATTTTAATAATATTTTGGTTAACAATATTTATACGTATGATCAAATTCAAATAACGCGAAATATCAAAACAATTATTCATTTATACACTTTTGCAAAATCACGGTTTCGGCGTAAATATCTCTATATCTCCATTCTACAATGGGTAAAACTATTTATAGCAAAAACCTTTTTTTTTTGTATTAAGGTATCCGACTACCCTAAAATTGCGAATTTTGCCAAAAAATTGACGTTTTTTTATGATTTTACTTTATATATCCACTTATTAGTTTCAAAAAGTACCAAGTTCATTATTTTTCATTCATTAATTTAAAAACTGCAAGTGTTTTAGAAAAGGCCCCTACTTTAAGCAAGATGTCATACTTTAACATGCATTTTACTCAAAAAAGAAATGTTTCTTTGAAAATGCTCAAAGGAGGACGTTGATTGCTCAAAACGTTTTGAAAATAATTAACTAATTTTTTTATGTACATTTTTCTGTATAACTGTAGAAGTGTTTTAACCTTCAGAATCATCAATCACTGTTTTATTAAAAAATTTGCATCCACTATGTAAATATAATCAATATTCTTTAAAGAAATTTCAGATAATAAGATAAAGTGTGCTAATTTTTGTACAAAATAAACTATCTCTTATCCTGAAGATCATTTAAAAAAAGAATATTAACGCAACATATCAAAATTGAAAATTTGTTCATTAACTTTTTGTTCCAATTGAATACTGTTTATATATGTAATTTTTTGTAAATTTTTACCAGTTCTTTCCAATTTTTTTTATTTATAATAAGTTACTGTCTTCTTCTTAATTAATGCATATCTTTCTTACAATGTACGAAACAATTTAAAAACCACAAAAAAATTCCCGTATCTCCATGTAAAAAAAAAAAAACTGTCACAAGTAGTTGGATACCTTAAGAATATGCATGTCCCTTTCGAGTTTCCATCTATGTATCTCATTAATGAGTTTATTACATCTCCGAGGTGAACGCATCTCATTTAATCATTTCATCCTAATCAAACAATCTTCTCTCAATCTTGAAGAACCGAGACAGTGTAACAAATTCAATCTCACACGAATGGACCGAACGCAATATTAGTCGCTTTATTAATTACTATTAATTTGATTTGGTAGTCATCTCTTTGGTCCTTTCTCCCAAGAGGAATTGGGGAAAGACAGATTTCTTAGAGCGTTCATCACTTCCACACCATAATGGAGAAATGGCGAGTGTGTGTTCTCAGGGTTCGCGTCCGTAAAGTAAACATTTCCTTGATTGGATTCTGTCTCATTGCTCGTCTAGGTGATTGATTTAATGCTTTCGCTGCGGTGATTTTGTGAAGAAAATATCGTTTGGGGGTATCCGTTTGTTGGAAGATCGATGGATATCCGGGTTTATTACGGAGTATATTTAATGCACTGATACTTGTAGTAAATAGTTCCTGCAATGCGTAAAATCGAATGTGCGGCGTGTAATGGACATCCAGTATTGATGGACATAGTAAAGAAATTGAATTGTTGATTTAACTAGAGTATATTTTCATATTTTCTAAATTTATGTATCTATTTATTTAGCCGTGTTTGGGTCTTATTATCGAAGTTATACTAAGGGAAAAGATACTTTTTACAGTCCTATTTGAGTTTTCTCATTCAAATGGGGTGGTAGATTGGTAATTACCACTGTAGTTCATTTCCCGGGAGCTTATATGTTTTTAGTGTTGCATCATATAGGTGAATACCAATTGTCCCAATGCAATTTTGACATCCAGTTTTCTCCCTAGTAGGAGGCACCAGAGTCATGACTCTTTTAGTGAAAACATATTAATGTTTCGATGAAAAGGTTATTTCTTACATTTTCATCGCACTAACTATCGTGTGCCAGGTGTCCGTTTTTTTATACCTACGCACTTTCACAAAGAATATTAATTTACAAATCTCTTTTTAGATCAGTTCTGGCATATGCATCTGAGACTTAGACAATAACAAAAATGGAGGGAAAAGATCGAATAGCATTGTTTGAAAAAAAATACTTCGAAGTGTACTTTGGAGTCGAAAGAAAACAATTGTTAGAGAAGAAGAAACAATTTTAAATTATATAGATTTTATAAACAACATGTCATCTTTAAATGCATAAAAATAAATAGAATGAATTGGATGGCCCATAAAATTCGAATGTCAGACGATAATGTCAAGAAGATGCTGCAGTTCAAAGTTACTGGGATTCGCAAGCGTGATAGACGAAGGCTGAAATGAGCAGACTCAATGGAATAAGACTGGAAATATAAACGAGAAAACTTGGAGCACGTAGGTGAGCTAGTGGTCCATGTGGAAAAATATTCAAAGAAATGCCCTGGTCCACGAGTGGCTGTCTTAATATATAATGAAAAAGATATACACAGTAATGATATTCACTATATAACATTGATAGCGATGCGAATGTTATTATTTTATTTTCTTTCTTTTTACTGATTTATTGGTTTATACAATGTGTATAATAAGGTAGACATTTCAGTTTCTTCGTTTATATTATATTAAACCAATTATATATATATATATATATATATATATATATATATATATATATACTCAAGAGCCAAAATATTATGACCACCCCTACATTTTGCAATGAACACGCCTGAATGACGCGGAAGGCAGTGATCAGGTGGAAGTGGTATTTAACTGCTGCTGGAGAGTCTGAAGAATCATTCTTTCACTTACTTTTGTCTGTGATGGGAAAGGCTGCCGATCTAAGCGGCTTTGATTCAGGGCAGATTGCAATGGCTCGAAGGCTCGGAACAAGTATTTCCGAAACTGCACGACTCGTGGGTTGTTCACGATCTACAGTTGTTAGTATTTATGCAAAGTGGATGAATGGCGGTGAAACCAACAGTAGACGACATGGTGTTGGTCCACACACTATTAAAGAAAATGTCATCGGAGACTGTCTCGCATGGTGAAGCAAAACCGGAGCCAGACAGTGGCTCAGCTGACAGCCCAATACAATGCAGGGCCAAGTAGAATAGTATTGGAACACACTGTTCAGCGGACACTGTTGGATATGGGGCTACACAGCAAACGTCCCACTCGTGTGTCTTTACTAACCAAGCGTCATCGCCAACTTCGCCAGCGCTGGGCCCGGGAACATCGCGACTGGTCCATGGCTCAGTGAGAGAGAGTTCCCTGGTCAGATGAATCATGGTTTGTCACTCATCACGCTGATGGCTGTGTCAGGATACGCCGTCATCCAGGCGAACATTTGCTCCCTCAATGTACAGAACTTTTTCGCACAACACAGAGACCGAAATCAGGGTCCCCTTTGCTCCTTCTTTGAGAAAACCATAAGCAGGGTGCACGATCAAGAACAACATCGTTTGCTTCCCTTAAGGGTTTCCTTTTCTTCGTGTCATCTTCTGAGCAAAGTTTTGAAACGAACATTTAAAATGGTTTCTTGGCTTTTCTTATGTTAGAAATTGTTGACTTTCGAACATTATAAAACTGTGCTAGAGACGCTCCACTTTCTCCCTTCGCGAGACGGTTCAATATTTCAAGTTTTGCCTCTATGTTAAAGGCTTTGCTCGTCCATTTTGAATTGGAAACCATGGCAGTTTACTACTCAGCAAAATATCACGCTATACACCTCCTCACCTGGAAACAAACTGACCTAATATTCCGGCAGATTACCAAATCACAGAGCTGAAATTCCCTAAACATCCCTCACCTTGGGTTTTCCCATCACTTTAGACCTCACACGAAACAATTGTTGAGCATTGCACTGTTCGAAAACGTATCCAGACTTTGGTTCCGATATTTGACGCTCCGGATAATAAACGTTCGGATAAACGACGTTCATTGTATATATATATATATATATGTATATATATATATATATATATATTATGTCGGCTTTTATACAGAAGTACACCAAACAATGTATTTTAATCCGGCCTAAATTCTTGTATAGATATATAAAGACATTTACATCTTTTCCAGTATCACAAATAAATAAGTATAAGATCAGTCGGAAAAGGCTATAAATCTTGGAAATTATCAATTTTGAGATTTTGATATTTCTAAAATCTGTAATTCATGACCTCTCCAGTGATATAAAATATTTGTAATTTTATGAATTAGAAATATGCAAAATGAATTTTGAAAAATAATCAGATGTCACACCACGCTGCTTTTTTACAAATAAAAAAAATAAACACCGTCCTTTTAAATCAAAGAAGCACTTACAAAGCTTTAAATGGTTTTATTTTTTCATACGAATATAACAGACTAACTGTAAATATAACTGTTTATCTGTTTTTGGAGGGAAATTTGCATACTTCCGTATCATTTAATGAAAGTATTTGCAATGAATGTATGTAGTAATCAAACAATAATAACAAAAGGAAAATTTTCAGTTTGAATGCTATTTTTCTTCTTTGAAGAAATATTATTATGCATTGAGGAAGTTTAATTTACGTTTATTAAGTACCCTTTTCAACCAAACTTTAAAAATAATGAAATTCAAATGTAATACATCAAAATTGAAAAAAAGCATCAACAATAGGGAGTAGTTTGAATAAACTACTACTTCCTTATTGAATTAGCTGTAAATTTGCCACGAGATGTCTGGATATGGATAGTCTAATGAAGACAATACGTGTATTTTTTTTCACAATTCAAATAGAAATAAAAGATTAACTATAGGAAGGAGATAATATTTTTTTAAAAAAATAACCTTAAATAGAACAGGATATTTAATGAGATAAGATGCTTATAGAAAATTACTCTTTCCTAAAAATTCTGCTTTTAAAGTTGTGTTAAAAATGAAATTTTTCTGTATGTGTGAATACACTGCAAGTTTACAATATATATTCCTTATGTATACTTGTGCATACTGAAGTGATATTTTGGAAACCTTACAAAGACATTTAGCGAATGAGCACATGTGGTGACAAAAGTGACAAATTTGAAAATATTCAGTGTAGATAAGTAAAAGTTTGCTTTTCAAAAAACTAAATATATTTGAAAATATCACTTCAGTATAAATATAAATGTTTTTTTTATTGTACAGACAAGTTTTTAAACTTAAATATTCAAAAGTTTCTGAATGAATGGTACCTACACATAATTCAGATGTGCAATGCCCTTTGTCGTTGCAAAAAGCTGGTTGCGAAAAGTACATAAATATTATGTTTAAAACATAAAACAATTTTTTTTGGCTGTTTTAAAAATCATTTGGCCAGTTTTGAGAAACTTTTGAAATTTAAAAGTTTTAAAAACATATGTTTGCATGTGATCACACAAAACACTGATAAGAACTTCCAAAGTGGTCGAAAAATCATGTTTTCTCAAATGGACACCAAAACCCTATTTCTTCACATTATATTTATGATTATTTATGGTCAACTTAGTTATTTGTAATGCATAAAACCCAAAAATTCTTCAAAAATTGACACAGATTTTTAGAAAATAGATGTAAATTTTACAAAATATCTCGTTTAACCACAACTGAAAAAAGCTATGTATATATTTTCTGCGCATTTTAAGTTTTTTTGTTTCCTATTTTGCTACAAATATTTGACATGATGCTAATGTTTAATAAAATGGGTAAAATACATGTTGTAATTAATAATTTTTGTGATGAAGTGATATTTCACATTAAAAATGCATTTTTCTCAAAATGATATATTCCCAAAATATTTTGCTAGATAGCAGTTATGATGTTTTATGGTCAACTTTGATGTTTGTAATACATCAAAGCTAAAAAATCCTTCAACATTGAAACAGATTTTGGGAAAATTAATGTAAATAGTGCAAAATATCTTGTCAAATACTCAAAAACTGAAAAATGCTTTGTATTTATTTTCTATATGGATGAACATGCGATTTTTACTGAACATAACAGATACGTTACTATATATGCATAAGTGTTTTTTTTTTATCAATAATCCCAAAATATTTTGCTAGAAGGCAGTTATCGTTAAGAAAATGACAATTCTCAACAACAAAAATTCATAGTGATACTTTTACGTTGGATGCTTTTGAAAAACCGAACAATATATTTGAAATATCTCACTTTAGTATAAATATAAAAGTATAATTAATACAGAGACAAAATTTGAAGTCATTATATTTAACAGTTTCTGAGAAAAAGATACATAAAAAAGTTCAATTTATGTACATATATATATATATAACATCAACTATATAAGGGGTGCCGACTATTCCTAAGGCAATTGATATTTAAGTGCGTTATGCGAACACTAGCGGTTACGCACCCTCTTAACCAGGTATTTCACATTATCTTTTATGAATATATATATATATATATATATATATTAATTATTGATAGATAAGTTCTAGCATGGACCGTTTGATTGCATTAAAAACATTTTTAAAACACTCATATCTCGAATTAAAAAAGACATGACTTTTACTTCAGTTTTATTTATTATTATTTAGAAGTATCATTTACGCTCGCGTAACCATTTATCCCAAAGTGGATTTTAGCAAAACCCATTTTTAGTGGAACCTTACACAAACAATAAATTTGTTAAATATAAAATCTAAATCTAACATATTAAAATCGGATTTTTTTATCGATATGCTCCGTAAGCCTCTTTGAGAACTAAATTCCGTTTGCCCCATTCTTTGCAGATTTCAATTCAACAAACGAAACATACGTACCAAATTTAGTCATATTGCAAATTTAGTAGTTCAAGAAGAGGAATATTGTTTTTATCAGTAATCCCCAGTAAATTTCGCTTCCCCGGTGGGAGTCGATTTTCTAAAAATCCGTCTAAGCCAATCTCTGTTCAGCAAAAGAAATATGCTGAAGAAATTTTGAGAATATGCGTCTAGCAGTTCAAAAGAGAGCATGAATTTTTAGAACGACCCTTAGCCTATCTGAAGACTCTCCTGGAAAATTTAAAAAAAAAAAAAAATTCTGAGAGGAATTTATAGAAGGAACATGCCAACCAAATTTAAGGTCTGTAGGTCTAATAATTCAAAAAACGGGAATATATGTATCTCCAACGCTCCTTGATACCTAATAAATCCCTTTATGGTTCGATTTTCGCAAAACCCGTTATGTAGTGGTACTTCATGAAAAGTACCTTTCTACAAAAATACAAGTATGCAGTTCTCATAGTTCAAAATCAGGATTAATTATATATCAAGCCTTTTATTCTCGCTACTCCCTTGAAAATCCATTTTCTCAAAACTCTTTCAGAAGCGTACCTCCATGCAATGACAGGAACATGCTTGACAAACTTCACGTCTGTAGGTCATATATTTCAAAAACGATAATATATTTTTAAACAACGTTCTTTTCCTCTTCGAACAAGGAGTTTCCCTAAAATACTTCCCTAGGAGTTTATTTTTGAAAAACCTCTTCTATAGTGGATTTTTACTGCATGGAAAGAAACTGGATTGGCCAAATTTCAATTATAGATATAATAGTTCAAAAACGGGAATATATTTATCTCCTACTTTCGCCAGCCCTCCCAATCGCCCCTAAAATTTTCGATTTTCAAAAAAAAAAAAAAAAAAAACTATTGTAGCGGATTTTTACTCTATGAAGGGAATTTACTCATCAATTGTCAAGATAGTAGTATAATATTTAAAAAAAAATATTTAAAAACTACCCATACAACCCCTTAATGCTCCGCAAAGCCTCATGACAGCCAATTTTTGTAAAAAAAAAAATTATAATTGATCTAATAATCTCTATTACATGCAGTTAATCTTCTTACCAAATTTCAAGATTACCCGTCCATTAGTTTTAAAAGTTAAATAATCATCTACAACGCTCCTTAAGCCTCCTAAAGCCACTTAGGGGTCAATTTTCGTAAAAACAATTTCTTAGCAGATCTCTACTCAGTGAAAAGAATCTACTTACCGAATTTCAACACTGCCCGTGTCTAACAGTTTAAAAATAGAAATAATTATTTTTAACGCCCCTTAATCCCTCTCAACGACACTTATTGGTAGATTTTCATAAAAAAACCCTTTTTTTGTGTGGTTAATCTCTACTCCGTGAAAGGAATCTACTTACCAAATTTCAAGTTTGTAGGTTTAAAAGTTCCGGGGATATCGTGATGAGTAGGTGAGTAATTGAGACAGTTACATTTGCTCTTTTCTCCTTTATATATAATAATAATAATAATTAAATAATGCTTTTATTATGTTAAACAGTTTAATTATTATTGATCAAGTCAAATTGCCTTCCAAACTAAAATTTTACTCTTCAAATAGTCAATTAATGAGATAAATTCTTTAAGAAACTACATCTCAATTATTGCTCTTGATTACAGAATTAAATAACTAAACTATTATTTTAAATATTTTTCTGAATCCTTTCAGCGATATATATATATATATATATATATATATATATATATTGTACTATTTTTAAATAAATTAAGCGCATATTATAAATGTATAAATCAAATGACTTGTAAAGCAAGCCAAAAAAAAATAATAAAGATTGTATAATTCATTCGAAGTCACCTCTCTACTTCAGATAAATGCTTCATTAAAACATAATAATGATGTTATAATATAAAGTTTAAAATACACTATATATATATCGCTATTCATCATTAAAAATAATTGGCTGTCAAGTTTAGAGAACATAAAATCTTTTCAGGATTTTAACGAAGCTCCTTATTATTTTTGACTCCTCTATACAATTATGCATATCTCTGAATATTAACAAAATAATCATCAAAAAAAGAAACTACGAGGTCATTCATCTTAAAATCCTCCTTTAATCCACTTATTGTGATATCGCATAAGGTATTCATTGTGTTAGTTTTGCTTACACAACTAAAATCTTTCAGAACAAATTGGACTCAGCTAAAAAAATGTAAATTTTTTCCCCTGCAAAGTGCTAAAAATATGTAAAAATACCGTAATTAAAATCGAATGCCATGCATCCTTTTATTTTATTACCATGATTTACAAGTCATTTTATATATTGTAAGTACGTTTTCGTATACATATTCGACTCTGCTGAAAAGATATTGTTGCCTGGAAGATCATTTGGGTGCTAAAGAATACACGGTTATATTAAGGCTGTGACGGGTCTATCCGCGTCAATCTTCTATTAACCCTCTTGGGTAACTTTGGGGCCAGAAATTATTCTATTTCACAGCCTCCTCGGTAAAAACACGAGATAGTGATATGCTAATGAATTCGACTATATAAAGTCTAGATTTAGTAAGAAAGTAGAAGGAGAAGGAATTGCCAAACTTGTCGTAAGTATCAACCACGGATCTCTCCAGCGAGCTTAGCACGTATTAGATAGTAATTGATAGTGTTAATCATTGAAATAATCAAAGGGATTATAGTTAGTATAGACCTGAAGTTAGTAAGCGTACGTCTCCTTTGTCAATTCTGATAGTTGAGATTATTTAGTGGGAATACTAGATTTAAAGGTTAGAATTGAAGGTTAGAGTTGTGTATGAGGATTAATCTAGGGAATTGAATAATCACTCCAGGGTTTCTACTTATAGTGTAACTTGTTAATTGTATTTGTGTGTTGTTAATAAATATTTGTAATTATGGCTTTCGTTGGTGATAATATGTTTCCTTCCACACCAGGCGTGTCGGGCAATGTGAACTCAGTCCGAGATAGGACTGGGACACGACAAAACGCTATTTCTTTCAATCTCTCACCGGTTACTGAATGCATTCGCCTAAAAATATGACACCGTGGCAAGCCACCGACTCGCGATTTGGGACAAACCACTTTTGCAAAAGGGGAAGAACGCAGTAACATAGAAACGTTATCGTAGTCGCTCTACTGCAAACCTTTTTCACGTTTTAGGCTCAGTCCAGGAACTTTTGAATCCTACTTCGTAAATCTCTTTATATAAAGAATAGGTTTCTTTATTTTTGCCTCACCATTTCCTAAAATATTGCTGTGGGCTCGAATGTATTGACACACAATGGTATTGTAATTTTAAGTAATTAGAGAAAATTAAATGTGAGGTTAAAAATGAATATTTATTTTATTTTAGGTGGAGGATCTGGAGGTTAGAAAAATTCATTTTAAAATCTTTACTTTTGTATCTTATAGTTTCCCTACCACTATACAAATATTTATATTTTATTTTAAAATACATTTGAAAAGGTGTGCTGGGATTTTAAATGACAAAAATAAAATAAATGCATGCTTTATAACGTGCTATATGCCAGACAACGAAATCTATCCTGAGTTTTATGTTTCTCAAACTAGGGGCCGTGACAACTCTACGAGGGGCAGCGAGCATATTGAAAAGTCGAAAACAAAAGATTATTTTAAACAATATTAATCTACTGAAAGTAAAACAAAATACATTCTGACATAAAAAAAAATAAAATACACATTAACACTGATATATTACTTTAAAAAATGTATCAGTGCTGCACAATGTATATTATAATAAATTTAAAAATACGATGTTAAGAACAAGTTTAATAATTACAAGTGCCCCCAGGGGATTATCATATATAAAATTATATGCAAAAATTAACACTTATCTTGTTAATTTGTATGATTTATAATTAATTCCTTAACTGCCGATTAGAAGTTACGTGATTCGCTTCAAAATGCCAACCGTTTTCCACGTAGGCATGTGTATGTGATGTATTGAAGGGGGGGGGGAGAATAAAAAAGTAAATAATCTGAAATAAGTAAGTACTTCGCAAACATATTATCAAGGTACTTTTATTGCATTCCAAAGCCTTCGGAATAATTTTATGGATAGCAGTGCACAGAAAAGATAGTACTTCGGAAAGACGTATATATACGTCAGAGAAAATTAACGCTTTGGATGAGAAAGTCGTTTATATACGCCGGTGGCACTTAAGAGGTTAAAGTCGTATTGTAGTTTTAGCGTCAAAGTATAGCACTATTGAATTCAATACTTTGTTTTTGTATGAGGGGGAAGAAATGAAAATTATGATTGAATATCGGGTCACGAATATGGAAACTTTGAGAAGCACTGGTTTATTATTAATACTGTAAATTCAAATAAATTAAAGTTTATATTTATATAATTTTCAAATATATATACGTGGAATATATAATATAGTATTATTAATTAAAATTTTTTTTTATTCAAAATAATTATAAAATTATTTTAACTTGAATATTTTCAATGTTTCAGATTCAGGAAACGGAAATGGTATTTAATATCCCCCCCCCTTTATTTGAATATTATTTTACCATGTTTTTATTAACTCGCTTTCTTGTTTGTCCGTGTGGAGTTTTGTAATTGATTTTAAATTAACTTACCGATGTCTTAGAGACTTGAAATTTGGACCATAGCTCAGAAGTGGATAGCAATGCATGAAAATTTAAAAAAAGAAATTGTAGTCTCGAACCCGAGCCCTCGAAGAGGCTTGTGTGTCCGTCTGAGTGGAATTTTGTAATTGATTTTAAACTAACTTCCCGATGATCTAGGGACTTCAAATTTGGACCATAGCTCAATAGTGGATGACAACGCATGAAAATGGTTATAAAAAAACGGTACATAAAAATGATTTTTATTCATTGTATGCTTGCTAGTAGAAATTTTTTTAATAATGTGTTGAATTATAACTTCAAAAATCTTCAATGTTTTCATCTTTATTTAAAAAGATACAGGTGAATTATCTAACATTTTTTTCTATTTGAGACTGTGATTAATAGCACGGTTATGTAAGATCACGTAGTGAAAAAATGGCTTATTTGTTTTTCTTTTAAAGGAATTTCTATTGGATATTCTAACGGTAAGCATTTCTCTTTCTTTAAAATTTTTCGAATTTACCAAACTTTATTCCTCTTTAAATTTTGAGAGCTTACAAAATATTCGATTTCTTGTGTGCATATTTATACTACCATAGACGCGGTCTGTCTTCATGATGCCGAACTTTTTTCCACATCTTTTTTAAATCTCCGACCGCAAGTGCAAATCCCCCAAATTTTATAGGAATATTTAAATTCGAGGGTGTTTTTTGAAAAGGAATAACTTTGACCTCAGTGGTCTAAAAGCTCAGTGCTTTTGTGAGGTATATGCAAAAATTTATTCTAGGGGACATTGAATGAACAGGCAATATATTTTGAACCAGCTTTAACTGCCATCCACGGCTATATCATTATATATCATGCAGTGCCAGCCATTAAAAATACCACACGAAGAAGAAGGGATGACACATCAAATTTACGGGAAGTTGCTGTGATATACAAATGATTAGCATTTGAGCGTATTCGAACAACGCTTAAAAGAAAAAGAAAACATCTCACAGATTCTACATAAGTATTACTCTGCAGGTTTCTCATTCGGAAATCACATTTAAATGCCATTTGTTTGTGAGAAGATTGTATTATATCTCGTATAAGAAGGAGAAATGGCTGCCATCACGCTGGAACTTGATAGCGGAGGATCCTGGCCAATCGAGAGTGTAATTAACAGCTCCATTATATTGCTATTCGTATTACACGGAATTCAACAATTGTCATGTATGTGTCAAATCGATAGGTTCAGGCGAATCTTACAAAAGGCAATTGGTCAAGACCGGGCCTCTTAAAAAGGCTCGGTGAGCCGTAGGTTGGTATCACTGTTCAAAGGAAAAAATGCAGATACTAATACTTTTGATCCATTTTTTTTTAATTGTAAAATGAAACCAAAATCACAGATTTGGAAAAAAAAAATGTAATTAGAACCTCTCTTTGGCATTGAATTAGTTTTTGTGGATTTAAAAAATTGTATTTCAAGAACCTTCAATAACAGTATCTGACGACGGCGTTGTTTTAAAAACTGTAATCTTTGCAACTTTCTTTTATAAGTCTCATACACTTTTCGCGTGTCCTTAAAATATGTTCTCGATCGTTGAGACCATATTCTTTCTTGCCATGAAATACATAGAGTTTACATTCAAACCAAAGGTATTTGTTAGGAGACTGACGGATTGTTTATTACCGTTATACTTCTTACCTACACAAGAGTTACCGATGGTGGATCACATAATTTTAAATCTTGGTCAAGTGAACTGGACGAAACCACATCAGCAGCCTATTATACCACAACAACGTGGAAACTTCAATATGGAATCATTTAAAGTGCACCAGCTCCTCCATACAATGAGTTTTGAGTGGAACCAGGAACTTGAACTTGTAACTTACAGAAACGCAACAACAGCCCATAGTTTGTGAGTTTGACCAGTCCGATACCGCAGCCACATTGTTAGATCTTAAGTCCATTTCTATAGACACCACGTTTCTTCGGAGAGGAGTGACTAGCAATAAATATTGGTATACTGTTTGCTACTGAATCTCTCTCTCTGAGAATTCTATATCACACATACTATATATAATTGGGAGTTTTTACGTATGTAGTGTGGTGTCCATTTTAATTTTTAATAAATTTCAGAAGAACATTTGATTTTTCAATCGAACTTTTAGAAATATCCAAATTATTACCTACTCTGCAGTATTCTATGTTTACTATTTGAATCTTTTGAAAACTAGAGCCCTTATGTTTGGATTCATAAATTACAAATTTATATTTTGAGACACACACACACACGCACACAACATTGTATATCTATATTTCAAGTGAAATTTTAAAATTATTACAAACACAAAGACATTTAGTTTTCTTTAACATAATTCTTAATTTTGTTTTTTTTACCAATCATTTCTTAAATTCATAATAATTATTAGCATTTGATAATGTATTCAGCGTAATCACGGATATTCAGAAATTCCGCAAGCATTTTTAACGAGTTAATTTTAAAACAGACATCAACTTGGCTTAGATATCAATGAATATTTCAGACTGTAATTTATGTATGTTCCGTCTCCAAGTTGGGCAATTAGATTCTATTTTGAGATTCTTTCATTTGAAATTCCAAGAACTCATCACGCAGCTTTATATCTCAATGCTTCTATTTTTTTCCAAACGAAAGTTCTTGGACAAGGAAAACATTCAAATAAGAAGAAAACAAAAGTTTCCATTTATGTCACGATAGCCAGGGGGAAAGAAATTGAAGGCACAATAAAAAGGAGTGGAAACCATTTCAAAAAATGAACGTTTCCTTAACATTTTTGGATTGGAAAAATAAATATACGGATCAATAATCTGAATCGGGATATCCAATCCTAAAATGTAAAATATTCTCAAAGTTTTCACACCACGAAAAATGAGAAGTATCTTCTTTTTTAATCATCAGTAGAAAACTGAGTCAAAAACCAAAACAAAAAATTCATCATCTATAACAACTTTCAAAATTCTCAACGCATAAGTTAAAATATATATAATTTATTGTTTATATAAAAATAATTGTTATTTTATTCATTGATCAATTAACTGGCATATTTAATTTCTCAGGCATGAATATTAGTGCAGAGGATTCCGATTTCTTTTTTTTTTATTATTATTATTTACAAGAGGAAATGGGGTTTTAGAATAATTTTGCCCTATGCATACTTTAAGCAATTTCCTACAATCTAAGTGTTTAATTGATTAAATGTCTAGCTTTCCTTTCACATAATAATTGATCAAACCAGAGGAATCTTTTCAAGTCATGTTTTGAGAAAAAGCACCTATAGTTCACTGCGTAAAACCTAAATATTTGATTTGAACATGTACGATAATCAACCGTAACCCACCCACTTCGCTGGGTAACTCATAATGTTGTATCAGTATGTACTGTTTATGTATATATACAAGTTATTGATAGCCAAGTTCTTGTATTAAGCGTTTGATTGTATTCAAAAATATTCTTGCAACTCTTTTCTCTTGATTAAAAAAAAGGACAGGACTTTTAAATAATAATTTCTAAAATTGAAGTAGAATTATTTTTCATGCTCCCATAACTCCCTCTCTCAAAGTGAAGTTCTGCAAAATCCATTTTTAGTTTATCTGTACTCTACAAAATATACATGCTAGCCAAATTTTAGAAATCTAAATCTAATAGTTCAAAGACATAATTTTTTTTATATAAGCTTCCGCAACCCCTTTTAATAGTAGATTTCCATAAGACACGTTATTGAAGGTGTTGTGAATTCGTCAGCCTGCCTTGATTTTTCAGACTGTTCCATAGAAGGCGCTGGCTGTTTTTGTCTGTATATAAGAGGAGAAAGATAACTTTGAATGTCAGTGATTTCAGTTCATGCAAAGACTGTCGAAATAATTCTTTAACAACATCGACACATCAGACAATCACTTGATCCAAAAGATCGAGAAGTATATACCGACACATACTACACACAGACCCAGAAACATCCTTCTAAACTAGCTAAAAAAATTCATGTAAACTCATTTTTTCATATTTTTCCATTCTTTCCAAACATTCCTTAACATGTTTGCAATTTTCAGCATCACTAACACTTCAGACAGCAACAACCAATCAGAGGGCTCCAAAAACCGTACGGTCGCTAATAGACCTCACACCAGGACACGGCGACAGTACCCCCTTCGGGACCGAAGTCACCACACTAACGCAACAACCAATCCGGTTGCTCCCTCTCGCCACGCGGGAAAGGAGAAGACAACCTCATGCATCCCACGCAACACTATTCACACTCTCAACACGTCACGAGTAGCTGCTACCCCATTGGGCGGTCAGTACAACCTCCCAAGGCCCCTATTGGCTGAGGGAATTGCAAGTAAATTTCAAAGTTCTGATCATCAGTAATTTCTTAGATCTCAAGTAAAGTTTCTGTTTTCTTAATTTTTTTATTTTCCAATATATATTAAAAGTAATTTATTTTACTTTTTCTAACTTATCTATTTTAATTTATATTTTAAATAAATTATTTCTTAAAATAATAACATGGGTAAGTAATAATCAATCATGCTTATCACCTTTCAAGACAGGAGATTAAACCCCTGACGGGACAGGTGCTCCAAAAGAAAATTCAGCTACTAATGTTTTTAACACGTGAAGTCAGTTCTTTTTAGCGTTTTTAGTGTATGAAACTCTGCATTTTATGTAAATAAAGATTTTTATACTACCCAGGTAAGTGGTTCTCTCTCGCTTATGGATTCGAGCAAGTGGAGGTTTACTTATATTTTTGGAACCTGCACCAGTGTCGGGTAGGCGCATTTATAATTTTGGGTGTTGTTGGTCCAGGTGTAAGGTCAGATATAATTCGAGGGTTGTGCCCCAGCAGAGGGATTTCAATTCAACAAAAGAAACATTCATATCAAATCTCGTAAAAGTCGGTCTAGTTGTTCGAAAATTGATTTTTTTTATCAATACACCCCAGCAACTGACCACCAAATCGATAAGGGTCGATTTCTACAAAAACCGGTTCTTAGCGGATTTCTGTTCAACAAAGAAACATGCTTATCAAAGTTTACGTTTGTGGGTCTAACATTTCAAAAACATGAATTTTTATCTATCATATCGCTTACAATTTTCGCAACCCTCATTGGGAGGTCAATTTCTGTGAAACCCTTTTTTAATGGACTTCTACACCATGAAGGATTGTACTTACTAAATTTCCAGTGTGTCGGTCTAAGAGTTCAAAAACGTGATTATTTAGCTATAAGGCTTCTTAATCCATCGTAATGCCCCCGAGGGTTCAATTTTCATTAAACCATTCTTAACATATCTCTACTGTATGAAAGGAACATGAAAATGAAATTTCAAGTCGGTAGGACTGAGATTTCCGAATATATCGTGAGGAGTAAGTGGATTCGCTTTCCTCCTTTGTTTATATAAATTTGCCATTTGCACCACAGTGTTCGCTTTAAATTGATTGTAGGATACGACAAATGTCTCAATGCCGACGACGATTATGTCAAAAAATGGCGCGAGATTTTATAGATTCATGATATAGTTTTCTATAGCTGTGAGGTTTCCACGTGAAACAACATGACAAACTTTACTTTCAGAATGTCCCTCGTATTTGAACAAACTCGTATAAACAACGTGTGTCGAAGCACATTCGCATTGGGATCTTTTCTTTTTTCAAAATGTGTAAAAGTTTTACCCAAAAGATCTTAAAATGAGCAAATTTTTTTCAAAATACTTCTCTCTTTTATGCCAAATTCCTACATGTCGGATGAAGAATGATTAATGAAAGATCTCTCGTCATCATCTTTCTTCAATTCTTTTTTTTTCACAAGAAGAGGTTCTTCTCCTTCTCTAAGAAGAGGGTCCTCTAATCCCATCTCTTATCTTGTCCAAAAGTTTTTCAGCCTCAAGTGGTGCTCTTTCTCACACCATCTCTCATTTTTTTCCCCAAAATAATCTTTTGTAGAAATTTAATACCTTCCTTGGGTAAAAGACTGGCCTTTACTTTCAAGTTTACTCATTATTTATGAAATGACACTGTGAAATAACCGTTTAATTCTACTTCTCACTTTACATTAAAATTTTTTTTTGTAAAACCAAATAAATGCATTTA
>BMAO01007573.1:0-98258 GCA_019973975.1 Trichonephila clavata | reverse complement strand
TTTTTCTGTCGATCTCTTTGGAAAAAGGGAACAAAAATCGCGCTCCGAGCGATTTTTCTCCGCTGAATCCAGGAAGACACGTTGCGGATTGATAACATTATTCCGGAAACGGAATAGCACCATTAGGTCCCCGTGCATTCTACTCGGAGAAGATTGGATGACCTAGGGCACTTGTTGCTGGATTTTCCATGTAGTTCCTGCTAAATCCCATTAGAGTTAATCCCAAAGAAGCTTTCTGCAAAGGATGGGACAGGATAAGAAAAGGATTTGTTGACGGGGAATTAATATTGCATTGCATTTATTTGTCCTTATTTGTTTTCCTGTATTTTCTTTTTGCCCTTGAACCAGAGTTGTTCTTATGTTTGATATTATTGGAATGAAAATCAAAAAGGTTTTCCTAAGTCGAATTGAATTGAATTTCGATTTCTGATATGTATTATTATTATTTATTTTTGAATGAAATGTTATTTTTCCGAGAGATTCAATACGATGCGCTAAATTTAATAGGGTGGATCGCGGTTTCATGGAAAAGGAAAAGAAATATTATTCATGATACTCATATCTTCGGAAAAGATGTTCTGTGGTATAAAAACTAGTTGAAAAATAATTAAAAAACAACAACAGCCTCAAAACTTTAAGTTTATAATAGTCAAATTTATGGAGAAAACAAATAGTACCATTGTTGCTAAATCTAATATCAGTAGCATTTTCTATCGCAGCTTACAACTACATCTATTCCACAGGATATGGTTTGTGTGCGTCCATATTTCAATTTCTCACTTACAATAAACATAAAAATCTGGAAATTCACCTAGTAATAGCTGACACAGAGGACTTAATCCAACATACGTAAAAAAGAAAATCAAACTGTTAACTGCGGATAAATGATTTTTTTTTTTTTAAATTTAAAATATAATTTTTGGAAAAAAAAACTCCTACATTTAGTAGAAACACCATTATATAAAAAATATAAAATTTTGTGGATTGATTTTTTTAAGTTCATAAAAGAAAATACAGAAATTTATATTCTTAAAAGTACCAAGAATCTTTCATCCGGTTCATACGTTTTGAAATTTATTATTTTTTTTCTCTTTCAAAAAATGCAAATTTTACTCCTAAGTTATTGCAAAGCAAAAAACAAAACATCCGTAACTAAGCAAAATTTTATTTTTGTCCTTCGAATTGTCGGAGTAATTCAAATAATTCCGTAACGCAAGCTCAAACTTTCCACCGTTAAATAGCTCACTTAATTGCTTCTCACGTCTCTCGTGTTCACCAGATTAGCATCCACATCGCAATCGCAAAATTGGAATAAGAATTTTCCCGAAATGCAAGAACGAAATAAGGAAAAGCCGCATTCCACCTGGGGAAACAATTCTTGATTAAAACCCCCTTCCTCTCACCCCCTTGCAACTACAAATTCAAGGTAAAGGTTGAGGTCACAACGATGTTGCCATGACAACGAGCAACAGCTGTGGATTTCATCGCCGAATATCTGGTGGAACACGGAGGTTTCCTTCGGAATTCCTCAGCAATCCTTTTGACTGTTTGATTCAAATAGAATGCCTCTGTCAGTTGAATTCGGCAGTTCAATTGCCGGATTAAATGGAATCCTCGGCTGTCCGGGCGATAACAAATTAATTGATGCGCCGGACGGCTTAATTGGAATGCAATCAGAGATCGTAGCAGTAGATAACCGAAGGTACGAAAAAGGAAACTCTCCATCTCTTGACAGTGTAATTATAGATCATATAAAAAAGTAAGGAAATAGGAAATATATTTTTAGGATTGGTAAAGAATTCGAAACAAAAGATAATTTTTTTTCACTGCCCCTTTTATAATTGTTTTCGAAATTAAATTCCTAGCAGCAACAGTTGTTTGAGTTGTTTATCATTTTACTACATACAATGAGACTTCTAACCCTTGATTGGGTTATTTGAAACCTATTGTAGTACTTTCGTCTCTCTTTGAATTTACCGAATATTTATTTAAGATAAGTGAGTACGCGGTATAAAACTGTGGTTTTGCAAAAGCGTATAAATGAATAATGTTTTCGAATATTTAGTGTCAATTGAATTAGAATATACATATAAAGTTACAGTAAAAATTATTTAGAAGAAATGTGGTGGTAAAAAGACAAGAAAAAAGATATTTCTAAGCATTTTCTTACAAAAAAAACTGCTTCTATAGTAATAATAATTTAGCTATGCACAGCGAAGACTTTTTAAGAGAACTTGAACTAGGAATTTTCCGACACATAATAAATCATTGGTATTTATTCGTATTTTAATATATCAGATAAAGAAATTTTAACCAAAAACACGGTTACTATGTAAGCCCTCTTAGGTTCATTTAATTTCTGAATTACGGATGAAAAATGCTAATTTTTTATGCTTTTTACAAAACATACATAACTTTTTTAAAAAAATAATAGCACCATTCACATATAAATTTTCCTTAAAATTAATGTTAAAAAAATCTTTTTTAAGTAAATGAGAAGTTTACGTGTAAAGTTGGCTTTCTACATGTCAGAAATCAAGTCAAGGAGTCAATTTGCTCTAACTAAAAATATAAAACTTAGAAATTGCAAATTTTATTTACATCCTTTGCATTTACATAAATGATTATGAACTTATTAATCAAAGTTTTATTGTGTATGATAAATTCGAAAACACGGTAACCAAAACATTGCAATCTGGTCCATAGAATCTTGTTTCTGTTCTGAACTTCTTACTTTTACTGTCAGTCTTTGAACATCAAATAATACATAGCCGGTTGGATTAGTTTTCTTTTCTGTTGGGGGAATGTAATTAAAACAAAGTGTCTTTCAGGCTAGAGTGAAGGGAAAGGGAGAGGGGAGGGGTGCTCAGCAGAAGGATGCTCTCTTTTTGCAGAAAATTACACCTAGTGGTACCTTTTAAATATTCGAAAACATAAAAGGCTCATGAGAAATATTTCAGGAAAAAACGATTATACAGTCTAAATTTTAGCAGCGCTCGAACTACACTCGGGAGGAGACAGAATGGTAGGTTTCGCCTGCCCGAGCTCAGCTCGGAAAAAACGGGAAGGGGTTAGTTGATTATTACTCTGAAAATAAAGTTAATTTCTTAAAACTTGTTATTCAGTTTCTAAAGAGAAGTTAGTAATTTATAAGTAAAAATTTTTTCAAAACTGAACTTTTTTTTCATAACAGGAAAAAGTTTTGAATTTATGACATTCTTTCCTCATCTTTCGCTAAAAAATTTCATCTAAGTAATTTTTTTTCTCTAATAATACTCTTAAAACATTTTGTTTCAGTTCAACTGACACTAAATATCAAAAACTTATATATTCATTTATACACCTTTTAAAAATTAGTGTTTCGAACGCCGCCAATTACCTTAATGGCAAAAAGAAAAAACAATTATTTTTATTATAGCTGAGTATAGTATTTTACATTTTACTCTCAATAATTTTTATTTAGTTCTTAAAAATTCTTAATTATATTTGAGAATTAATTTCGAGGGTCTTTAAAGCCAATTTAAATATTTATTACATCAATACGAATGAATAGCAGGTAGAAATATAGTACATTAGATTGACTTTAATAAATCAAGGCATCCGACCGAGAGCCTCCTATGAATCAAATTATGTGCACATACAATTATAATTTCTCTTCCAAGTAGAGACATCGCACATATTGTCATGACAAGACTACGTGAAAACGTTGTGAATAATACCTGAGCCGATATTGAAAACTTATTAGCACAGACGCCGTGGTAACTCAGTGATTAGGGTAATGAACTCAAGGCCAAAGAGTCATGAGCCCTAATGTCATTGAAGGCAAGCTACATAGTGGAGCGGATGTACTTAAATCCTACTGGTCATACGTTAAATGATGATGTATGCTGAAATACGTGGGTCAGCGTTTATCAAATTGTAGGGTGCTCCACCCCCTCCCTAGGAGGGTGTGATAACCCTACGTGCGGTGTGGGGGGGGGTGCAAGTATATCGAAAAATCGAAAACAAAATATTTTTTAAAAAGTTATTAATTTATTAAAAGGAAACAAAACAAAATAAAAATTTGACATAATGAAAATAAAATACACATTTACACTGATATAATACACTTATAAATGTATCAATACTCTGCACAATGTATTTCATAATTAATTCAACAGTACTAAGTTAAGAACAATTTTAATAGTTTCCAGACCCTATCTACATGTTATGAAATTAAATACAAAATTGAATACTTATCTTGATAACTTGTATGTTTTATAATTAAAGTTTTATTGTAGCTTTACTGTAAGTATATTATTATTGAATTCATTACATTGTCATTGTAAAGAAGGGGGAGGAGCGATGGAACTTAGGATTGAAAATTAGGTAGCAAGTATTGAAAGTTTGAGAAGCACTGACGTGTACTGAAAACCCAGCCGTTCACGACGTGTGATAGTTCGGAGAGAAAGGTAGCAGCTCAGGTGATTCAAAATTACGAGGCCCGTTACCAGTAGTCATTATGTTGCTTTAACGTCCGGCGTTAACCCATTCAAAACCATGATCACATGCACGTGATCACTTCTGGTAACACGGTATCGTATGTAAGAGTACGTTTCTCCCGTTCTGAGGCACGTGATCACACCGATGTGATCTTAATTTGGAACTTGTGGACTTTGGAATGATTATTAACTATAAATTTCCGCTTATTTTATTTAAAGTAATGATTTTATCGAATTTTTAAATGGAATTAGGCTTAACAGGAAAATATCCTGATCCTGAAGGGGTTAATTAACACCCACTATTTTAATTGCTACCAATTAAGAGAGTGGATGTTCATTGACCTCTTTGATGGATGTTTCTTATTTCACACCAATGCAACTGTCTGGAATATCTCAATTTTCAGTAAGACAGGAGAAAAATGCTCAATTATTAAACAAATATTTACTCTCTCCTGAAGAACCAGGAATTTAAAAATATATATATGATAACTACAATTAGACCCTTAAGACTGATAATTTACTAGTGATGGTATAATTTTCTTTTTTGAGTTAATATTTTTTTTTTTTTTTGCATTGATTCAGTCTTACAGCATATATTATTTTCTTGCTACATACAATCATTTTATTTAATTCACTTTTTATCACAGCATTCTTTTGAGTAAGATATTTATGTTCATTTTTACTTCAAATTTGTAATTTTGCATTGATAGACACAACGCTTCTTACAAGTAAGATTATTTATTAAACGACGTTTTTGTTTTATGTTAGAGAAAATGATTGCAATTAAATTTTAAAAAAAATATTAGTTTATTATCATTTTCTGAAAAAAATTACCAGTAAAATTTACTATAGATTTTTTATGATTTAATTAGAAAAATCAACTGTGATGATATGCTAGACGCATTATATATATATATATATATATATATATATATATGACTGTTATAGCTTCTTTTAAATGATTTTTTTTCATTTAATTTAAAAACCAACAAAATTCGCTTTTTATTATAATCCGAATTAAAATTCTGATAAATTGAATATTTTTAGTCATTTATTAGATTAAAAACAATTGAATATTTGGGAATAAATACGAATATGTACATTACATTTGTTCATAGCTTAATGAAAAAAAATAAATAACCACAAATGTTTGAGAACCTCACGTGATATTTCTTTTATAATCATCTTCAAATAACGTAACAAAATTTTCGCATCAGTAAAATTACAAACAAAAATTAGCATATAAATATTCCGGAAGAGTACAAAAAAAAAGGAAACATTATATTGAATGTGACAATTTTCTCCTTTTCATTAACTTTTTCTAAATATCCACTGATTCTTTCTCCAAATAATCCTTTTAGCCAAATTTAACAATTATCATTCTCTGGGTATTATTTAATGTAGCAAGATAATAAAATTAATATTTTTGGAAGAAAATTAAATTATACGAATTATATGGAGATACACGTTCAAAAAAGGAAGCCACATTTTTTAAATCTACGGCTTAGCTTTTTCATTGTTTTTTACCATTGAAAGGATTTTTTTTATTCAATTACTATTTTTTTGTTCTGAAATTAGTCATCAATTTTAACATATGAGAATAATATATTTTCCACAAAACTTAATTAAAGGGATTATTTCGTCTGAATGATCAATTAATTAAGCCGGAAATAAGAAATGTTTGCAAAAAAGCTCATAACAACAAATGTATAAATGAGACGAGATGGAAAAAGTATTTAATATTTAACGAGATTAGTAAAAAAAATAAGAAAAAAAGGAGCTTGAAGAAAATGAAAAATATAACCAAAAACACCCGTAAAAGCTTAAATTTAACTGCACGAGGTGCGCTACCTACTCTCGGCCGCACTTAGAGGATTGAGAGGAAGTGAAGGATAACTCGCCGTAATACCTTTAAACTTTTTACTCAACACATATATTAACAACAGACACAATTTCAATATTTAAACAAGAAGAGATGTTCCTAATAAGAGCAGTAGGGAAATAAACCCTGATAGACGCGACTTATGAGAAGACTTCTGTTATATATATTGATCCTCCTTTTATGGTATCAATCCACTACTCTAAATATTTGAGTTATAATTTAGCTATGGTGACCAATCGTCACGTTAATATCTTCAACTATCTAATATTTGAAACACGCTATCAAATATACTAATAATTGATCGGTAGCAAACTCTCCTCCCCGTTAGATTCTCTATATCTCAATCTCGATATAACTTCGTCTATCCAACTAACTAGCTAGAAAACCTATACTATATATAACCGACATAATCTGCATATATCAAGGTTTCTTCTTCAAAAGAGTTGATTGTTATTATTTTTGATTGGTAGCCCAAGGATTTCCCAAGAGTATTAGAGGAAGGACGCGTATAGATCCGTCACAAATGTGTAATAGTATACGTTAGTAACAACGGAAAAAAAACTGTCTCTTAATAACTACAGCAAAATGTAGCAATAATACAGAAAAAAGAGTAAAATAATATTAATCGTAAATTTGTCAGCTTAGAATTTTAAAAGCAACTCACATATAAGAACCAGAACTTAAAAGTCTTTTTAAGACTTTTATCGGATTATTTCCAACATGAGGAACTGCAGCAGAAAAATATATTTAATACTAGAGCACCTAAGTTAGAGTACTGAATGAATAACGTCGAAGTCATGAATTGTGATTAAGGTATCCGACAACTTGCAAATTTTTTATTAAAAAAATGGACATATGTGGACTATTTTTGAGGTTTTTAGATTTGATAAGTACATTTTAAGAAAAATATTCTGAAATTAAGAAGAGAAAAAGAAGTTATTATTACTAGAATGAGAAAAAATTGGCAAAAACTTAAAAAATTACATAAACGGGGCCTATTCTGTACCAAATGTTTATGAACAAATTTTCAATTATGATGTGATGCTATGTTATTCATTTTTGAAATGACCTTCAAGATAAGAGACATTTTAATTTTTACAAAAACTAGAGCACTTTATCTTAGTTTTATATGAAATTGCTTAACAAAACGGTGTTTATATTCACATAAGGAACTGTAAATTTTGTAATATAAAGGTGATTAATAAATCTGAAGGTTAAAAAACTTTTTCTATTACACAGAACATACACAAAAAATTTCAGTTAATTATTTTCGAAACTTTTTGAGCAATCACTGTCCCCATTTGAGCATTTAAAAAAAAACACATTTCGAGTAAAACTCGTTTTAATGTGTGACAACTTGCTTAAAATAATGACATCTGCTTTTACTAAAACACTTGTAGTTTTTGCTCTAGTGAACGATATATAATAAACTTGGTATTTTTATATAGCTAATAATATGGCTTCTAAAATAAAATCATAAGAAAATTGTCAACTTTTGGCAAAATTCACAATTTTACGTCAGTCGGATACCTAAAGCACTAAAAAGAATATACGCAGCAGTACATGGGCAAAGCTATTGAAAATATGAAACAAGCGAGAATTTACTTATTTTAAGTATTGATGAATTTCAGTCAATGCCTTTTAAATATTATACCTACTACATTAACATCACATATATAATGATCAAAACGGAATTTTTATTACCCGAGATTTCTTCATTCCTATTCATTCTGGATAATCTGCAGTAGGCTGGCTGCATTTGTGATTATAAATCTATCACTTCCTAAACGCTTGAAACTTCATTTAATTAGTTGAGAAAATTGACTGAATTTTTTAGTTTGAAATCTCAATAAATTTAAAACATGCACAACTGGATTCAGTTAGCAATATTTAGAAAAAGAAGTTCAATTCTAAGTTGTTAGAAGCTTACAAGCAAACTCAATTTAGAATTTACAATTAGCAAACTTTTCCCTGAAACTTCGAAAACACGAAATAAAAAGAGAATTCGGAAGATCGATTATCTGATACTGAAAATACAATTCGTGCATGTTAGGAGCAGGAATCATGTCCAATATTCAGCATTTGCGGAACAATTGGTGATACAGATTGGAACCAACTGCAGAGAAAGATTTTCCCATTAGTGAAATACGTGCGAGTTTCAGTGAATCTAAAGCTTTCTTAATTTCGCTGAAGCGCAAAAAATTTTGAAGTACATTCCAATTTTTTTAAGAAATGTTTCCTTGAATTTAAACTATTTAGATTATTTCTCTACGGTTTATATATATTTTTTCTGTAGTTAAAAAGTAATTATAGTATTTAAATTGTGTGTATTTTTACTTATTAGATATTTTAAAAGGGGATTTGAAGTTCGATTCTGAAATAATATTAAAATTAAAGTGCTCAAAATAGAGGTTATCAGCTTTTTATAAATTATTCCTAATTTTTCAAACCTTCCTAATTAAAATTTTTTTATTAATAATAATTAGAAAAAATATATAATTTAATGAAGTTTGAAATTTATAAAACTGTTAAAAATAGCAGTATAGGGACACTGATTTAAATAAGCTTATTATTTAATTCATAAGCAATTTAATTAAGCTAATGTTTATTAATGTGCATGCAATGAATATTTTTTATAACTTTCTTTATGATTCTATTTATTTTTTTAATTATTTCTTGTAAAACCTGAAACAAAAGCTTTGGTGAAAACTCGAAAAAAAGAGAACAAATATATATTCTTTAATAATAATGATAGCAATATATATATGTATTATTTTTTAAAGAAAATTTTTCTACATCTAATGAAATCGTTGTATAAAAATATTTGATAAAGCATAAAAACATTTGAATATCATCAAAAATATAAATTTAGTTTATACAACTATATAAAGGTTATAGATCACAAAAATACTAACCATTTTTTTCTAACAAATATGGAGCTCTTAGTTAAGAAGTTTCCTTAAAATGCATCTTATTGCATGTTCTCCTTATTTTTTTAAAAAATATAATCGAAAAATCAATTGAGGCACAAAACACACGAAGAGCGGACTTCATTCAACTCTTCGTCAAAATTTTATTTTAAAGAATGTAAGCATTTTGTTTTCCTGGCCTTATTTAGTTCTTGCAAAACAACTTAGTTCCATAAACTATCTAACAAACCGACGTAGAACTTGGTTGTCATGGAAACGCCATCAATGTCTGCAAAATAATGCCAGTAAGGAAACGGGGAAACGTTATGTTTTTTCGAGATAAAAGAACAAGAAAGTTTGTGTGGATTTGTCTTTAGTGTCACGGAAGAATTAAGGGTTTTATGAATGAAATGAAAATACGCTAGACAAATAAAAATAAAAAAAAGTTTTTTTTCATATATTTTTTTCTCGGAATTATTGATACATGACAAAAAACATAAAAAAAAATATTGAAACATATTATTAGGATAGCCAAAGTTCTTTTAATGGGATTTTGTAATGCTAAGTAAACTTTTGATTGTCTTTTTTAATGCAAAATTTAGTTGTAATATGGACATTTTATTACAATTTATGGGACTAAAATAAAATATTTAAGATGTAACTCAAATGCTTGTTTTAATGGAAAATTAGTTACAACTTAATAAGGGTTTTTAAATGCTATGTACCGCAAATTCCGGCGAGTTTTGCGAAATTTGAAAAAAAAGACTGTGTTTGCTTATAACCACACGATAGAAGTGATAACTTCAGATTTTATAATGTTATTTCAGGAATTAGTTAGGTGAATGAAAAACAAGGTGATATTAGTATTGTCATATAAAATTATTTTATCATTATTATTATGTATAGGAGAGAAAACCTAGACATTTGTTTGCATTCCCTGTATAAAGAAAGATTCAAAATGTAAATAATACCATCTGATGAAAACATTTCAGCACTTTTTTATATTCTTAAAGTTTTTCACTCTAGATCGCCGTTTTAAAAATAAAGAAAACTATCAGTTGTGATGTATTAGAAAGTTGTCTATCTGCACATGCTTCGTAAACCTGAAACTGGTTAATTCTGTCGTAGATTATTACAATTAATTAATACTGGCATTTGGTGACTTCAGCAATGTGTCCATTGCATTTTTATAGCTCCTTGAAATGGGAAAGGGCATTTTTCAAAAATATTTTATATACAAAAAGCAGGAAAATAGAAAATTTTCAAAATTATGAAATTTTTTAAAAGAAGATTTACAATATTCCATTTCAGTCTAACTTGGCAGCATTGAGAAAAATATGCAATGTACCAATCTATTTGAAAAATAGTTGTATCTTTTTTTAAATTTAAATTCAAGAAAATCCATAGAAATTTGTAAAAAAATGTAAAACGTTGTAGAGATTGGGATTTTAACAATATATTTCAAGTTAATCACATGTTAAAAGCATTTATTTTTTAAACAAAGTTAATTAATACAGCCAATAGAGCAACGTCATGAAATTCCAATTTGGCTGAAAACTGATTTTCGACGCCAAATTTTGTCATTGTTGTAACAATAACATTCTTACACCAATGACGAAAATGGCCGAATGAGAGTGACAAACCATTGAGTGAGTTCATTCACGTTCACTCTCCAGAAAAACGCGCCTAAATAAGTTACTAATAACCAGCTATTTTTTTAAAAAAGTTAATTATTACAGTCAAAGAGCAACGTCATGACATTTCAGTTTGACTGAAAACTGATCGTTAACGCCAAATTTTGTTATATTTCTCAGTCTTTTTGTTGAAGGACTTTACATTGCTACGGAAATTTCCGATCCATTGTTAAAAGCGTTACAAACCCGAGCGTAACAATGCTTGGCTTCTTAAAACGCATCATTCAAGTCACTCTGCAGCAAAACGTGCCTAAAGAAGTTATCACTTAAAAAAAGCGAATTAAATTTACGGATGCACTTTATATGCCGGATAGAAGAATGATAGCCTTAAAATAAACAAAAGATGAACATAAAAATATTTCTGCAAATATGTAGATTTTGTTTATTTATAAGGAAATGCTATACCTTATCAGCTTTCATTATCGGATAAAATATAAATTTCGTCCTATTCTTTTCCCTTTATGTCTTCAGACACATCCTCATTTCATCTTCGCTCACCGCTTTTACTCTGATCCATAAATAAATACTCATCTGGATAATTTCTAGGTGAGTACTGCTCTAGATTGTTAGACCAACTAGATTGTTCGACATACTGCATAAGAAAATACTGCGTCATTTACATTCTTCTGCATAAGGTATGTTTTTACAATTTCCAAACAATGTAAAACATTAGAAAATGTAGCAGTTTTTATAGGAGTTTAGTTATAAATTTCTGTATAGGAATCGCTATTCGTTAGCCCCGACAAATCAACAATTTCCTCAACTTCAATTGCACTAGTAGGTAGTCCTTCATCAAATGTAAAATAATCGTTAAAGTCTTAAAATTGTGCAGTGGAGTAATTTCTTGTCCAATTCAAAAAAAATTCTATAGGTTATACTCATGAATCATCTGCACCTATAAAAGTTAATAATGCTGTCACCCTTTGTCTATGAAATTTACTGCTTACAAGAAAAGTCTGTTTCTGCTTAGAACAAAAACTAAACAAAAAATGCGCTATTGGAAAAAAATCCAATTTTTTCTAATACAAACAAATAAAAATGTTAATGCTGTTGAAATAATTCGTTAATTCAGGATTTATTATTTGTTAAAGTAGAGAATTGCATTTAATTTACACTCAAGAGCCAAAACATTATGACTACCCCTACATTTTGCAATGAACTCGCCTGAATGACGTGGAAGGCATGCGATCAGGTGGAAGTGGTATTTAACTGCTGCTGCAGAGTCTGAAGAATCATTCTTTCACTTACTTCTGTGTATGATGGGAAAGGCTGCGGATCTAAACGACTCTGATAGAGCGCAGATTGTAATGGCTCCAGGGATCGGGAACAAACATTTCCGAAACTGCACGACTCGTGGGTTGTTCGCGATCTACAGTTGTTAGTACTTATGCAATGTGGATGCATGACGGGGAAACTAGCAGTAGACGACATGGTGTTGGACGTTCACACACTATCAAAGAAAAAGGTTTTTGGAGACTGTCTCGCATGGGGAAGCAAAACCGGAGCCAGACAGTGGCTCAGCTGACAGCCCAATACAATTCAGGAACAAGTAGAATAGTATCGGAGCACACCGTTCAGCGGATGTTGTTGGATATGGGGCTACGCAGCAAACGTCCCACTCGTGTGCCTTTGCTGACCAAGCGTCATCGCCAACTGTGCCTGCGCTGGGCCCGGGAACATCGTGACTGGTCCATGGATCAGTGGGAGAGAGTTGCCTGGTCAGATGAATTACGCTTTGGTCATTCATCACGCCGATGGCCGTGTCAGGATACGCCGTCTTCCAGGCGAACAGTTGCTCTCTCAATGTACAGTAGGTCACACACAGGCCGGTGGTTGTGGTATTATTCTTTGGAGGACGTTCTCTTGGGCGTCCCCGTGGTTGTGGTAGAGAAGACCATGAATGCTACAGGGTATCTGAACATCATTGCGGACCAGTTGCACCCTTACATGGCCTCTGTTTTTCCAGCTGGAAATGGAATGTTCCAACAGGACAACGCCCCGTGTCAGAAGTCTAAAATTGTGTTGGAATGGTTCCAAGAACATGATGCTGAATTCCAGTTAATGTCCTGGCCGCCTAACTCACCGGATCTCAATCCGATAAAACACATTTGGGATGTCATGGGACGGCAGTTCAGAGTTCAAAGACCACCAATTCGCAATATCTCGGATTTGCGTGATCGTTGCTTAAACATGTGGTACAATTTGTCTCCGGCCATCTACCAAGGACTTGTGACATCCAGGCCAAGGCGGGTTGAAGCTGTGTTGAGCGCCAAAGGTGGGCCAACTCGTTATTGACAGGTGGTTATAATGTATTGGCTCTTGAGTGTATATTTTTGACTTCAGCCAATATAATGACTTTACTCTCATTTACAAAAGATAACTTTTGATGGAACAATTTTAAGAATTTAGCTTACAATATTTCTTTGTTTACTGCATAACAAGCCGCTTCATAAAATTAAATTAAAATTAAGATTAAATCCCTGTTATTGATGCCAAATACAATGATAGATGCTTTTGAGTTTTTTTTTTAGTCTTTATTATGTGCCTGCTACACGCAAAATGATTTAAATTTTTCAAACTAATTTCAGTTCATGGAACAAATTTCTAATAATACAAAGATAATGTCATTTTGAGAGAAAAATATATTTAATTGAATTGAGTTTACAAATCTCTCTGATGAAAGAAAAGTAGTTATAAGGATTTTAATATTAAACTGAATGGTTTCTAATTTAAAAATGTTAACATTCATAATTATCTTTAAATTATGAGTGACATCATTAAGTTAAAATCTTATTAGCAATGATTATAAAGTACATCATAATTTAAAGTACATATAAATATTTAATTTGTTTAGTTCAGTATTAAATTAGCATAACTTCTGATCTAAAATCAAAATTTCATTCAGCAATTTACATTTTATGAAAGGATAGTATACTCATTAGTGTATTGAAAATTTTATTGAATTGAATTTGGTTCTTTTCCTAAACACCTTAATGATTATACTTCGAAAAGAAAGACTCGAATAAAAACTTCTCTTTAACGCATGCAATTTACCAAGGCACAAAAGATTTTAAAATTTAATGTGATTAGACATTTTGGAATTTTTCTAAAACTTTTCCACTCATTACATTATTTTGGGAAAGAAATAATCATTAGTGTTTCTAACTATCTATGCCACTACGGCAAGAAAATTCTGACATAAAATTATATCGATGCTCCAGGAAATAGTTTCAGTTCGTTATATATAATCTTCCTGAGTTTTCTATTCATTATACTTTTCTATTTTCCCTGAACTTCCTTTTCATGATATTATTTTTAATTTTCTATTCATTAATTTGTTTCCAGAACAAAATATAGTTCCACACTTTTAATTTAATTGAGCCGACATTAATTTTATTATAGATCTACCTCTAAAATGTAAGTTTTGCTTCAATTAAAATACTCGCGTGATTATGCTTAATTTGTTTTTGAAATATTTTCGCAATGAGGATTTTTAATGAATCGAACAATGAATTCTAATGCACAAAATGTCATTTCTCTTATTTTCAAGACTCTTTTATATTATTTAGGTTCGTAATAATTGGTTTAAAAGCTGTTAATTATGGATTGAATCTTTAAAACATGATTGATTAAAAAATTTTCTTAACCGAAAAAATAAATAAAATAATACAACGCTCCTCAAACTGTGGGGTGCAACCCCTAGGGGGCATAATAAACTAGTGAGGGGGACAGGAGCGTGTCAAAAATAAAGCATTACTTAAAAATATTATTACTTTACAGAAAGGAAGCAAAACAAAATATATTCTGACGTAATAAAAAATAAATTACGCATTTATACTAATGCAATATACTTATAAGTGAATCAGTACTGCACAATGTATTCGATAAGTAATTTAACAATAATAATGTAAGGAAATATTTAATAATTACCAGTGTGACCCCAAAGGATTGTCATGTATAAAATTATATAAAAAATTTAATACTTATTTTCATAATTTGTATGATTTATAATTAGAGTTGTATTGTAGATTTAAAATCAAAGTACATTTTAATACTTTGTTATTGCACGGAGCAGGGGGCAATGAAAATTATGATTTAAAATTGGGTCTCAAATATTGAAAAATTGAGAAGCACTGAAGTTAATAATTACTCAAATTAATCAACTTTTAGTCTTTTATCAAAACCAAACAACTTTATTAATCAGTGATCATTCTTAGAAATTTATCAACGGTAAGTTTATTTAAAAGTATCAATAATTTACAATAGTTTATATATATATATATATGTGTGTGTGTGTGTGTGTGTGTGTGTGTAATAAAATAATAAGAGACAAAATTGCACCTCTTACAAGGCTAAAAAAGAAAGCAAGTAAATTTTAATAAACGTGCAAGAAAATAAAAGGCATAAAAGAATATCATACTAAAACTGGATTTAAAATAAAAGACAAAGCACGAAACAGAGGTGTAGAATTTTAATAACTCTACATCTCTGTTCTATTGTAGATACCAAAAGAGTTTTTGGAGACCTATTATGATTCATAAAGTTGTAACAAGTAAGCCAGAGATTAAGGGTTAAGCTTGCTTTATGGATCTACGTTTACCGTATAGTAGAAGTTTTTGACATAATAGGAAAAACAGAACCATTTTGAAAAAGTAGGATTTAATCTATCACACGTCGATGGAACATAAGACAGTGAAACAAAATGAAATTATGAATATAGAGAATGGAAAGGATTCTCATATAGAGATGATTATAAAGAAAAAAAATAGGAAAAACCAAGATAAAAACTTACATGCAAATTTCAAAATCATTATGAAAAACAAAAACTCATCATATTCGGAAATCACTCAAAAAATGACATGATAAAATTGATGTGTTAACGCATAGAAGTAAAAAAAAAACAGAGGCTCCACCTAGATAGTTATTTGTAATTAAACTAAGGAAACGTTATCTTAATATTATTAATAAGCTCAAATAAAAGTACCTAAATCAAGTTTTAAATAACATAGAAATATATTTAAAAATGAATTTACTTAAATAGTTGTAGTCCGAGCAATTTTTGCGGAATTTTTGAAGTAAAACTTCTTTACGCACGCTTGACGAGAGCGTTACGAAAAGTGTAATCGGGTGAGGCGAACGGACATACGTTTGACTTGGAAAGAGAGTGACTGCGTGACTTCACATTAGACTTGTGGCTTTTATATCCTATTAATAAATAAGGTTTCCCCACCTACTGTAATTATCAAGGTATTAGTCTTGTGAAGAGGAAAATCTTCGTTGAACACATTGTCAACAATATTTGCTTTCTAATTTTTTTCACATTTATTTATTTTCTTATTACCTCAACAATAACTGTGGCGGAGTGCACTAAGCACCCGCTGCACTTCAGTTCATAACTGCAACAAAGCCGAGCGCGGTCAATGTGAAGGAGGGCGACCGCTTCGCAAACCCGCCGGCTGCTTTTTCTATTTTTCATGAATGACAGAAAAAAGTTGTCAATGGTTACCTTCAATTGCCAAAGTCTCAGAAAACACGTGTCGGACTTGAGTGATCCCGTAATTGATTCAAGCAATATTTTGTTTCTGTCAGAAACCTAGTCAAATAACGATGAAAATGTTAACATCCCGAATTTTAATTGTATTGCGAAATTTCAGCGTAAAAATGTTAGGTCAGTAGGAGTGGCAATTTATCCGAAATCAAATGATACCTCGAATATAGTTTCTTCGAACATGGACATTTTATTACGATTTATTCGTGAAATCGATATTGGTCAGTCATCAATTGCTGATATATGAGCTGCTCACTGTGTTTTGGACGATGGAACAAACATCATAATGGTAGTTGCTTACATTTCGCCCAATAAACAGTTAATAATATTATAAAGTTTTTATATAAAATACTTATGATTTACGGTCGACTAGGCTCTGAAAATTTAGGAGAAAACTATCATACGTTGCCACTAATTTTAGCAGGAGATTTCAATGTTAATTTCACGTCCGAAAATGGACAACTCTTGGTAAATTTTTTACAAGACCAATTAGAACTACAAATGAAAAAAAAATTAATAATAATCAAAAAGAGCCTACCACAAGACATGGAATAGCAATTGATGTAGTTTTCTCTTTCCGAATTATTCATTCGGAAACATAGGTATTTTATTTCTCCATACCATAAGCCTCTATTTTCTCGGTCTTACAACCAACCACAGTATATACTGATGTATCCGACGATGAAAATAATGAATAAAAATAAAACATATATTCCGCAATGTTAATTTATAGATGAAAACCTAAAATAAATTTAAATATTTGTAGAAAATTATGTATATGAATATATACATGTATATATTATACATATATAAACATAAATATGTACATACATATAGGTGGAGCTAAAGAAGTTTTACTTCAGTCGTGTGGTCTAAAGCATACTCGTTTTTTTTATAGTTACCATGTTTTAATTTATTATCATTTATTTAAATCATTGTTTCTTTTTATAAAATTTAATATCATTTTTCTAAATATAGATAGGTGTATGTTAATGCATCAGAATGGCGTTTTTATAAAGTTAAAATAAAAACAGAGTATCTTTTATCACAAATATAATTTATTAGCAAATTATTCTGAACGTTTAATTGAAGGTCCAAAAAGTTTCCTGACTCATTATTTTAATTAGTTTTTAATAACTTCAAATAATGGGGATAATACTGAAAACTAGAAATATAATATATTACATTACTAAAAATAATTAACTCATCTATGTATCTAAAAAGTATCAAGATTCACGTAACTAATATTTTCATGTTCATAAAATAGCAAATAAATATTGGCGAAACAGTTACTTGTAGGCCCACCTTGTGGCAGTTCTTTAATTTGCTGATATTATGAGTTTTTATGAAAAATTAAAGTTTCATTTAATACTATTTGAATAACAGTAAGATATAATTATCATATTTTATTAATTTATTCAAAGAATATTTATTATTAGCTATTTTGAGAGTCTTTATTACGTCCTCCCATTACAGGTATATGACGAAATAAGATGAACACCCATTTAAGAATAAGTAATCTTTGACTGTCCGGTAAATGGTCACCACGCGTATAAACAGTATACCCCCTAGTAGCCGCGAAAAAGATTGTACCAGTCAAGCATTTGGCAGTGGGAGAGTTGCATGAGAAAATTCTGTTCCTGGCAAAGTGCTATTATGGCCTACGTGAAAGAAAGCCTGATAATTGGAGTTCACCTCGATGGAGGGGCCATGTTCTATACAGTCCACCTTGTGGGTGTTTCAAGGACCACTGTGTCAAGTGTTATGAAAGTTCACACAAACCTGGACAAGGTGTCTTCTACGAAGTACAACAATGGGCGAATGTCAAAATTGAAGGACCGTGATAGACGTTGAAGAGGATATAGTCGACTAAAAACGCAAGGCTGCACTGTCGGACATAACATCCGAGATAAATACCCACGTTCAGGATCCCGTAGTTATGAAAACTATCCAACTAGAGTTGTGCGCTGCTAGTATTTATGGATTATCTGACAGTCGTAGTGCCATCCAACATCTTTCTAACTGGCATGAGGGGGGGATAACACAGGAGTGGCTATTTTGAAGAAACTTAAACATCTTTCATCTTCTCGCGAGATCCATCTACAATAAGTTCCTTCGCACGTTACCATCGCGGTCAATGAGATTGCTGATGCCCTAGCAAAAGATGGTTCAGCTCAACCCACTAGGAGCTCGGCTCTTCTCACCTATTCAGAACTGCACCCATCTATATCAACAACAAGCAATCAACTATTGCTCCTGCTCACCACTGGTATGAAGCTAAACACTCTGGGGGTCTTTCTTCCTTTCAATGCAGTAGGCAGGAAAAAACTATTCTAACTAATTTCCAGGAGTGGCCACCTCCAAACTTTGACTTTTGAAGATGGAAACAAATTTTTCTGGACTTGTGTCAGGTGCTCTGCCTGCCAGGTATCTCCAGAACACATTTTTGACTGCCTGGGAATTACAAAACAAGATCTGTATGAAGACCCTCTAATGGTGTTGGACTTTTTGAGAGTGAATGAGATCATGGACTTGATCTAGCTTTACTGGAAATGGAGATGAGCAACAACAACAACAATATTTATGGAAGAGTAGCTATTCCAAAATCGTTAGTTTCGGCGCGGAATGCGGTGAACAGAATTTCTAAGTGCTCCCACGCATTATCAAAGTTTCAGTTTTCAGACGAACTAGAAAACAATCCAGAGTGGTTATGAAATTCCTTTTCAGAATTGAAAAGATCTTTTGATAGAAAACGGTTGCTATATTAATAGAGTAAACTTATTTTACTTACATTAAGTGAAATATATCAAAATAAAACAATACAGGAAATAACGTAATATTGTTGTAAATATATTTTGTTGGACTTTAAATTGTAAAATACATCTCATATATAGTCATACTTAACTCTTATTTATAAAATAAATAAATAGTGTAAGTAATTGGATGTTGTCTGTCTTTAAAATAATACCTTGCTCTTTAGCTCAAAACTCAGTTAAATTGCTGTTTCTAACTCATTAGTATTTATTTTCTGGAAAAAAAGCCATTAAACTTCTAGAAAGGAAATTTTAGACTTCAGAGTTTAAAAAGTAAAATAAAAATGTATTTAATTGCTATTCTTTAGGGTATTATACAGTAAAACCTGTTTTTGTGCGGTAGATAGGGACCGCATTAGTAAAACGGGAAAAAAAATATACCCAAGTTTCATAAATTCTTACATGTAACAAACAACTTCGTCGAAATAGAACAAAAAAATTTACGCGGTGGGCAGGGACCGCATAAAAAAAGTCACACACAAAAAAAGTCAAAGTCGCACTTAGAAAATACACCAATTATTTACAAGGTATATGAGAAAGTACTTCCATAACAAAATAAATAATTAAATTACAGAGGAAAATTTTTTTAAAAACTTAGAGTTTGTCATGGAGAACTTTTGAAAATGCGCATCAATATTTCACTGCTACTGTAATCCAAAGCATTCATCTTCCTATGATGAATAAATTCAGAATCGCTTTTGTCACTCGAAGATAAAATTTCAATTGATTTGTTTTTTAGCTTCATAAAGTAAGAGATAAGTTTTTGTGACGAAGTTTTGTTGGTTAGTTGCTTGTAAATATCACGATAACCAGATATGCATGATCGAAGCTCTTTTTGAAATTTCATATCTTTTTGGAATTGGTATCTATTTTAAGAAAATTCTTTTCTAATTTGTAGGAAAGCTGTATCTCTGCATATATTTTATCCGTTCTCAGAGCATCCGGTTCTTCTAGTCCGTCTTCATTGTATATCAAATTATTATGGATAATGTCACTGTCATTGAAAGTTTCGTCTTCAATCAAGCGTGGGCTATTGGCGCGTTGAGAGAAAGCAACTGAACGTGCATTGGCGGGAGACTGTTTATAACAAATGAACAGAGCGTCTTGAAGTGTGTATAGGTATATTACAATGGCGTAACGAGCACCCCAACTCTTGCCTTGCGGCGGGGGGGGGGACCTAAAGTCTGACTAACGCCAAGTACGTATTTACCCAATTCATAAAATATTAAAGGCGAAGTCTGCCTTTTGCAGGGGGGCCCTAACATTCTCCGATCACCATTGGTACATTGATATAAAACATTACAGTGGCGCCAAAGCCATTAAAATTCATATGCTGCATAGAAAAGAACGCACAGAAAAAATCGAGCAAAAATAAAATCGCAGAAAAATGGACCGCACAAAAACAGATACTACTGTATTATGAATGTCAAAGCCTTAGACATGTAATCTTGTGTTGAGTAATTTTCTTAAAATATTATTTCATAGTTAGGATTTATTTTTATATCTCGCTAATGTGTGTTTCTTTTAAGAATAATTACATTTCACATAATTTAATAGTCATTTTTTGTCAATTTATTAAAAAGATAGAAGAAAAGCAGATACCAATATGGAAAAATGTTTACAAAATTTTAATCGAAGAGATTTTTTAAAAAGTTTCTTCATGTTACCTCCTTTTTATCAGATTTTTAAAAAAATAACTCAAAAGTATTTTCAACGGAGCATTGAAAAAATTTGGTAATTTTACTCGTAGATTTTGGAACATAGTTTAAACCAGGGATCGACAGCCCAAATGACCTTGCTGGTCACTTCTGAAAATATATTCACGTGGGTCGCATATAAAAAAAATATATCTTTATATCAGACTTGAACCCATAACAAAAACATATATATTGGAGTAAAAATTTAAAACAAAATGAATTATTATTATTGTTTTCATTATTTTTCCTGTATACAAATAAAGATACTATAATAATAATAATGCCATAATCAAATAACGTTTAGTTTATTTAAATAGTGAGAATTTGTTTCTCAACTATTTCACTTATTTTTTTCAAGTCGATCTCAATGCGTGTGTTTACACACCGAATTTATGTTGCAGGGTTTCGTCCATATGTGTGAATGCAATCCAAAAGCACTCACGACTTTTATGCCAGATCTTTGAAATTAGAAATTTTTTGAAATACCGCAATGCAATACTGCCCACTTCTAAGTATGTGCAAAAACAGAAGCAACGGGATAAAACAGAAACAGTCTCATGGCACTTATTTGTTACAAAATAATACACTAAAAGCAAAAAATATTGCACAAAATAATCGTATTTTGTAAATTTGTAATGAGTCTCGCAGGCCACAAAACTGTTGAAGGTGGGCCACGTGCGGCTTCATGGCCACGGGTTGGCCACCACTGGTTTAAACTATATTTTAATTCAAGAAAATATATTTGATAATACTTAATATATACGCGTATTTCTCATATCTGTTTTCAACAAAATCAAAACAAAACAAAAATTCATTTAATTCATTATATGTTTACAGGTTCATTGAATACCTAAAGAATTTTTGCTCATATGGATTTGGGAGATTGATTATTTTCTAATTCGCACTACAACGAGAGGGTTATTTGAGGAGGAACTCATAATTTTGATACCTTGGTTAAGTGACGAGGATAACATCTGAGGTGACACGTCCTTTCCTAACTTCCATGGCTGACCAACGAGAGGACTTTATGCCTCCAATATATTTAAAGAGCATCAACTTCTCTACAGGGCAAATTTTCAGTATTTCAGGATTAAAACCTGCGAGTAGACAAAAACGGTAACGAATTTATAACCATAACCATGGCTACCATGGGTACTTAGACTTCCAAAGGGGTTGTTTTATCTTTCGGTTCAAGTTCTGGAGATGTACCCGAGATACCCACTTGGATAATGAAAATATTTTATCATTTATATATTGAAAATGTTAAACTGTCATTAAAAGGTTTTCGTAAGTGATAATTACAGAGTTTTTATTAATAAATATTTAGCTCCTTCTTTTCGATTACACCGGTATGCACAATGTTTTTAAAACTTAATAATAGCAATTCATGGTTGCTATTCTATCATTTTTCAGTGCATTTCTCTGAATGTTCTTAATCTCATTAAATAACTTGCTGCTAAATCGAGAGGTAATGCGCGATCTTCTCAACTACAACTTCCAGGGCATTTGAGAGGATCATGCCTTAATTTAATGCCTGGTAATAGCTGCAGTTCTACATCGCAATCGATGCTATTTGGAAGCAGCTCCTTCCTTAATGGACTCTTAGGTCGTACACGTCTATCTCATAATGTCCTTCCAACTCTGCACATGTCAGTAACTTATACTGCACTTAAAGGTATTAGAAACGACGGTATTCAGACTGTGCCTCAAGCGCCCGTCGGTAAATTGTTCTAAATTCTCTTGAAAGTTTAGTTGTTTATTCCTTTCATAATTTTTAGCTTAATCCAATGAGATTGTCTAAAATTGTTATCAGAAAGAACAATATTTTAACAGCAATTAAAATACTTATTTATTTTACTGTTCTAAATACATGCAATACAGGTCCCAAAGTTAAAATATTTTGGTAACGCAATTATTTTTAGATAATTTGAAATAGGGTGTTGCTTTTTACACCTATTGGGTGTTGTTTGTTTCTTGATAAAATAAATTTGATGATGTACTATCAACAAGGGAAATTGTTTCAAAAAAGAAAGAAAGTAATTTAAAAAAAAACAAAGCAAGTTCACATGGCAACTCTGAAAGATTTCAATTCTTATAAAAAAATACAGAAAATCCCCTATCGATAGAATATTTCGATAAAGAACTTACTTTATGGTGTATTACTTTCAAATGGAAAAAAGTTTAGATTCAATAGAAATTTGAATTTTCTTTTTTTTTCTTTTTGGTTATAATAAAGTCACTCAAAACTTAATGTTTAAAAAAAAAAAGGTTGAAACTTTTCCAAAACTTAAAAATACTTCCATACAAAGAGCTTAAAAATCAAGCAAGAAACAATGAATTAACCAATGAAAATTATTATTGTATATAATGTGTAAGTAAAAAGATAGCATTTTTTACTATAGCTATTTTTTACTATACTAAAATCAAATAAGTGTCCTATTATTTCAGAAATAAATAATAATAGTAATAATAAATTAGTAATAATAAAACGTACATAAGTAGCGTGCCTTGCACATTTTATGGTACATATTATATAATGAGAGGAAAACTTCTTAAAAACTAAAAAAAGAAACGGAACGGAACACTTTGGCTTTTTGGAATATAAAGAATCGTAAATTCCCAAAAATAAAAATAAAATATTTAACTTTAAAAGGAACAGGAAGTTATTATTCGGAACATCATATTTTACACTTACATTTCTAAATAAACTCCAGATAGCAAGGAAAAAGTAAAATATAACAATTTCAATCGTTTTATAATTTATTTGTTTTTATTTTACTAAAATATTTTCCGTATCTTTTTTATTCTTTTCTCTTAGAAAATTTAAGAAAATATTATTGCCACCCATTCCGATAAATACTATAACAAGCTGAATTTTTGTCTTCAGAGAAGACAGCTTTGATACATTTTACTGACAAAAAAGCTCCATTACAATGTTTTAAGATATTTAAAAAGGACAAATATATCTTTTCTCAATATTTTTGCTAATGTTTCGTGTACAAAAATAAATATTTCAGAAATAATGCGAGCGATTTCTTTCTAAAGATCAATAGCTTAATTCATTTGCATAAAGATAAACAGACTTTTCCGTTATTATAATCGATTATTTTAAGCAAATCAATGACGGTTAATGCGATACTCAATTTAAAGAGTCCGTTTTATAAAAAGTATTTATCGGAATTTCTTTAAGTCCTGTGATATTTTAAAGCGGAAAAAATAAATAAAATGCCTTCTCAAGCTTCTTTTTTCATAAAGACTGCGTAATTTTTTTTAACCTCAGCTTAGGCTTAATTAACAAAAGATTTTGTGTGTTTTTGTTCTTTAAACATTCCTACTTTACTTTCACTCCTTGTTTTGTTTTCTGCTTTTTCAAAGAATTTTTTTTTTTATTTCGCATTTCTGTTTTATTACTCTCGGAGGTTTTGCGTTTTTCGATGCATTTTTTTTCATTGTTATACAGAGGAAATGCTGAAGAGAAAAGTTTTTCCTCTCCGTATTTCATCTTTACACAAATGTCTCGGCATATACCCATACATTTTTTTACCAAAGAAGAGACAGATTTTTTTATTCTCTGTCCCCTACGAACCTTTAGGAGGTTGCCAACTTTTCATTTCTAGGCGCATTTATTTTCCAACTTTATGTGTTGTGTGGAACAAAAAATGTAAGTCATGTTTTCAAATCTGACGATTTCTATTATTTGGAGTTTCCAGATGCAGTCTCGATAAAAAAAATAAATCTGGAATTTCGCTGAAAACTTAAAATTCAAATCAATATTTTGGATTCATGTGCATCGAATCATTCCTTTATTTTTCACATGTGACGCTACATAAATATTTAATACTTTGTATTTTTTTTCTTGTACACACATGATTTCTGCTTTGCACATACAGATGGCATGTTAAAAATTTCGGACGAATCATAAATATCGGGGAGAGGGAGGCTGAAATTAGAACATATGAACATTGCTTGAAAACGCACACACAAAGTACGATACGCGAATTTTGAAACCCTGTTAAGACCTGCAAAATCACTTTATACGAGAATGGTCTATTTTGAGTGAGTGAGTGAATATTAACGTCACACTGTTCAGCTACACGAGGCTTTTGGCGACGGACCGCGTAATTATGAACCATGGTCAAGTGACGCAGACGATACCTGAGCTGGCACCCCCTCTTCTAACTACCACACCAACGGGAAGACGTTTGAGCTCTCGACAGATTTAACGTGCATCGCTCCCCTACACGGCGGGCCTTCAGTGGTACTGGGGCTCGAAATCATAACACACTAGCCATGATCCGTTACCTTGACCACTTGGCTACCGCGGCCACACGAGAATGATCTAACATTATGATTTAAGTTTTGAATCACTTTTCACAAGTAACGTTAAAAAAAATGGTGGTCGATGCAGCCGAGTGTTCATGGCCAAAGACTCATAAACAGCGAGTCATGAGCTCAAGTCTTGGTGCCACCGAAGACTCGCAGTAACTGGAACACATTAAATGTGTCTAGACTCAAAGTCCTCTTGTTAACGTTGTATAGAAGTTTCGATAGAAGGGTGCGAGCTCAGGTCTCATCCTTGTCATTGACTAAAGCTCACAAGTAAGAGCCAATAATAGCTCTTATGTTTCTTAAGCGTGGCGCTAATAGAAATATAATCAATTTAATTTTTAAAAAGGAAAAATACGTTTGTTCCCCTTAAAATCTGGAAAAAAACGTTCTGACTCTTTAGAAGTTGAATAATTTTCTACTTCTAGATCATTTTGCGGGGTAAAAGTAATAATAATGTTATGTTTCTTTTTAAAATTTCCTCCAATTATATTTTCTTTATAAACGTAAGAATGAAAATAATATAATTTTTTATATTAATACGAAAGGATTCATTATAATATTTAGTTGTTAATGTGTACATTGGGATAATTTTCACTTATTTTTGAAACATACTTTACATTCTAGTTCTAGAAACAAGCATCGCATGGTTACGATTCATCTACAGTCACAGATTTAAATTATTTTTTAATTTCAAGTACATAAGCTAGTTAGCCAATTTTAAGCAAAATTTTCACAACAGTGCTCAAAAGTATTATACATTCCATTTTTTTTATTTTAAGATTTTTCCAACTATTGAAATATATTTAACAAAATATATTGTTATTCATATAATAAACGAAATAAATAAATTGGTCCTTTAACTATGAAACAGGGAATAATATAAATTGTCGTGCATTTTATAAAATTTTTATGTTGTTCTGATAGAGAACGAGAACGAGTTATTGAATTTTTTTGAAATATATGGAAGATTACTGTTCCATTACGCGAAGCTCTGGAGTCAATTACGACGTCTCTCTCTGTTTATCTTTACTTGAATTTATTTTTTACAAATTTGTGTTCGGAGATCAATACATTAATTTCTTGTAACGAAGCATTTTACTTTCTAGTAGAACTGTGCAGTTTCGTTTTAAAAATGCAAGCTTGTGAAGAATGGAGTATTCCATTTTGTATTAATTGAAACCTTCATACGTATTATTATTTTAATTTATGAATTTAAAAAATATAATAGAAATCTAAACCTTATTAGTTGTAACCCAAAACAGTAATTGGTATTATAATTGCTGCTGAACATCAAATGAAAGTCGAATTCCAAACACACCAAACGTCATGGTGCAAAATGTAGAAATCTAAAAAGTTTTCTCAGTTCTGCTCAAATATGCAATCTTACCATTACTCTTGTACAACAAAAGACCATTATTATTTACAAGTGAAATCTTCTTTGTCATCTATCTGACCTTCGATTTTGAAGTTTATTTTTTTATTTGTTTAAATAATTTCTAATTTGTATAAATGTAATGAACATTTAAAAAGTATTGAAAATGCTTCACATACACTTAGACTAATTTAAAATTTACAATTTAGAATATCGTCGATTTTCAAAGTGACAACTAATAGTTTAAAACTGTAGATAATTAAATTCATCAAATATAATGAAAATAATATCAATCTTTGACGTATGTAATGTAATCTTTTTTGCTGTGCTTACGCATGTTTTGACGGTTCTATCCGCGTCTTCCCTTTAACATAATCCTCTGGGGAAACCTTTGGTCTATCAATTCGAGTTCACTCGCAACCAACCCTCTGAAGAAGTAAGCGTGATTATTCAGATTAGATCGGATATATGTAGTCAAGGCTTTCAAGCTAGTGATATTGAGATATAGAGAATGCGAGGAGAAGGATAGATGGCCCCCGATCAGGTATTATTCTATTTTTAGTGAGTTTCAGACAGCGGAAAGATTTAAAGTGACGATTCATCCTAAAGTTAAATAATAGCTCAGATATTTAGGACAGTGTATTTGATCCTGATATGGGTATAAGAAGATCAATACTTCTTATCATTCGAGTATCTCGTTATTTACTTTCATATTGCTTATATTGGGAACATCTCTTCTAGTTTGAATTATTAGAATTGTGTTGGTAATTTGTGTGTTGAATAAATAGATTGGTTAACCGACATATCTGGTCATCCTTCCCTTCCTCCCACATCTCTAGGCAGGCCTGAAAGAAGATCTCAGCCCTTATAAGGTATATTAATGACCATCTGTATATCCATATCTTCTTTATATGCTTCTTTCGTTCGAACATGGTTCCATTCTGATAATAAAAACAACTAAGTTTTTGCGAACATAAACTTTTTAGATTGTAGATTTTATATACGTAACTTATCCTGCAATTTCGCTTTTTAAGATAATCTTGGAAAATACAAAAGATATTTTTTATTTCTTCTTTCTGTAAAAAAGAAGGTATTGTTCGAATATTGTCTGCCGGTTTGAAAATTTTAGTAAATATAACAATATGCAATATGACTTAAATAAGAATGTATCAAAATTGTTGCCGTATAAGAAGATTCTTTTTTTATTTTTCTACAAGTTCAAAAATTGTATCGTCTAAAAGGTTTTCTTACCCTCTCCTCTCCCCGTTTTAATGACAGACGGTTGTAACGATGTCTGCAGATAAAAGAGATTTGGCTATTTTTCAAATATGTTAAAAGTATGAAACTCTCCCTAAAATTCGATCGAGGAGCGTAAAGAAATCTTTTAAAATAAATTTTAAACATTTTGTCATGTCTAGCCGTCATTTTCTTCATCAGTTAAAATCTTTTAATAGTTTCTCAGAAGCGAAAAAAAAAAAATAGCTTCCGAGAAGACAGTTGCGGTTTTTTAGCATATTATTTACAGCAATAAGTAAAAAAATTCTGTTTGTATATAGAACATTCCCATAATATTTTGAATATTTTATAATAGCTGTTTCCTGAAGAGATATTAATGTGCCGATTGAGGAAACTAAGAAATAACTTAACACTATGTAATTACATTTTTATTTCATTAAAAAAACCGATATGGCTTAAGTAGCAAAATAAATTTATTTTACTGGATAAATATTTTGTGTACATTTAATATTCAAACATTAAATAGACGCAAAGTTTACATAAATTACATTGAATACATAACTAACCTTTGAATTGCACTGAGAACTGAGATATTACAACAAATTGATCAGTAGGTTTAAACTTTTATCGCGAAATGTAATAGACCTGCCAATTAATATTTCAATATATTCCTTACTTAAAGATTCCTTTTAGTTAATTATTTCTAATTAATTTCCTACGCAGTACAGTGTAGGGGAGTATTTTTATATGTGAGGAATCTATAGTTAATTATCTAATTGAGAAAAATAATTTATGAATTATTTTAAAACGACATGCAGGTAACATTTGAATCTTTCTGTGAAGACATAGGGGTTATTATGATGAATTTGTGAAGTACATTAGACCTAAATAGAAATATTTTTATAACACAATATGTAAAAATAAATAATACAATTATGCTGTTTTTATGAAATAAATTTCAATTGTTTAATTTTGTTAACATTTTTTTTTTAAATATAAGATATGGATTAAAGTTTCTTTGGGAATATTTACAATCACGGATTAAATTTTTAGTGCAACACAATTAACAGAAAAATAAAACAATAAAAATTGATCAAATAAACAATTAAGTTAATTTTAAAAAAAGAATATTAAATTTTCTACATCAATATAATATATTAAATTTGCGCTGAAGGAAATAAATTACATATTTCAGATGAATGACTATATACTGATGTAATATTTACCTATCAAATTACTAACACATTGTCTTGAGTATCCCTTAAATAAAAAAAATAAGATAGTATAACTAATGCTCAAAATATGTAATGTATAAAACTTAGATAATGAAAGAAATGAGATATGAATGTGTATCTAACCAATAATTTTACTTCAAAAATTCATTTAGAATGAGCTCTATATATATCTAACATGTTTCGTAAGAACACATTTAAATTAACACTTTTTTAAGGTATTTACTTAAGATAAGAATGAAAGAAATTTAAATAAGCAAAACCAATGTATTTATTAAAAGTTTTAATTGTTAAAGAAATAAATTAATTTAAAAATCATTATTTCTTCGAAAAGGATATATATTTATTTAAAATCAGGATTTGCATTTATAAGAGGGAACAACTGAAATGAACTAACCGCGCTCAATACTAAAACTTAAAGTATATGAGTAGTAAGCTATATGATATTAATGATTATATAGTAAATTTTATCGTATAATATCGATTTAAAGTTAAGCAATCAAGTGTTAAAAATAAAAACATTGTAAAGCCTACGCCTATAAAATATTAATTTCGTAGACTTTTTTCCTATTCTTATATCAATAATTTTATTTAAAAAAAATACAGAAGTTTAAAGACAAGTAGTATATTTTTACATAGAGTGGAATTCTAAAACAAAATGTGATAAAACTAATAAAAATGAAATCCAATCAGTTTCAAATTGAATAATGGAATTCTTATTGTTTACACTTGATGTAAATAACTTGACAATAAACAGTTTTCTATTATTTAATAGTTAAGTATATTATTATTAATTTGAATAATATATTTAAAACCACCTATATCATCTAATTTATGTTTTCCTTAAGGATTTCAAAGTGGTAAAATATTTTTACAAGTTATAATCATTAACTCAACAAATATTTCTTAATAAGTGAAAAAGGGAAACCATACTTTGAAAATACATTAACATAATTTCTAAAAATATACTTTTAAATCTACTATATACAAATACGTGCATACAAATTAGTTATCTAAAAATGTATGTGTACTTTTGAATCCAGATATTCAAAAATATTTACTACATACTTCAATAAATCAATATTTTTAACAACAACAAACTGAATATTTCATTTAAAACTTCTAAAATAAGTTTTATAGAACTATTCAAATCATGTTATATTAATTTAATCAACTTCATACATATTTGATACTAAAAATTAGTATATAACTTTATGTAAGAAAACATCAAGGTATTGGTTATTGCAAAGGAGGCGTAAGAAATGATATAATAAACAAATTTTAAAGGTATAAAAGCTCTTAATAATCTCTTTTGGAGCTACTTAAATTATACTATGCTGCAAAAATATAATTAATTTATCTGACATGACTTCTCAAATTCAAAGATATACAATATCTGCTAAGATCAAATTTCTTGCTAAGAACCCTTACAGATTCTCACATTCCTTTTCTTCGAGGCTTAGATGCGCTTTTTGTTCTGAAGGAATCCTTTTAATGTAATCATCGATCTTCAGGGTATAACCCCTTAACACCTTTTACGATGAAGCTCTGTCAGAAAATAACAGGCATCGTTCTTTTTGTAAGGGGTTTCTAGCTAACAAGGAGTGAGAAATTTTCTTAGCATGTGTTATAAAAATATTTTATTTATTTATTTATTTTTCATGAGAAATATGAAGATTTAAACTTGTTAAGATATATTTGAATCCAATAAATATAATAAATTTTGTGAGAAGCGCCTTATTTTTATATAAAGAACCAAATCATTTACATATTTTTACTTAACGATAATCTGTTCATTTATTTTTGTTTTCAAAAAGATTTATTTTATTTTAACACTTTATATATACTTATTTTTTCTTAGAAACATTTCCCTTAATTAAGCAAGTGTAACGATATTCATACGATTCAAAGAAATGAAAAAAATAATGTAAAAGTTTTAGTACTCAATATGAATATGGAGTTTGCAGAATTTTGAATGTACCGTTACAAAAAATAAATAAGCTGAATAAAAAATTACATTAACTTTTCTTTATCATACTGGGAATATTAACTACATCTATAATGTTTACTTATCGACTATCAATAATGTTCAATTTTAGTTAAGTACTTTTGAGGTCTTACTACTCCAAGAAGACTTATTATTTTATGGCATTATTTAAAGCTAAAACAATGCACAAATTGCATAAAATTCTACTTTTCTTTAAATAAGTAAATGAGCTTTTGATTCATTAACTACAAGAATAATTTTTATAAATGAGAAAATGCCAAGTTTTTTCAAAGTTAAAATATAAGTGAAGTATCTTTTACTGAATTTGAAGAATTGAAGTCTGAAATAACTTAGATCAAGTTGAGACTAATGTATTAAAATGAAGAGATGAAAAACAATTTCAGAATTGAAAAAAATCTACTCACAATATAAAAAAGTGTTATTAATTTTAATATGTAGAAACCACCGCTGTTAAATCGCCCACCTCTTGGGGGGGAAAAAAGAAAATTTTGTTTATTGTATTATTTAAAAAAATTGACAAATTTATAGATATATATTATTCTCAAATATAATTAAATATTTTTGTAATAATAAGGGAGGAAAAAATATACACTGAAAAAGAAAAAAAAATATTATTGTATAAACTCATTTGGTAAAAGTTTTAAATTTATATTAAAAAATGAAGACTGATATCTTTAAACAACATGTTTTTTACCATGTTTTTATTAACTCGCTTTTTTGTATGTCTGTCGGGGTGGAATTTTGTAATTGATTTTAAACTAACTTGCCGATAAGCTAGAGACTTGGAATTCAGACCATTGCTCAGAAGTGGATGACAATGCGGGAAAATGTGAAAAAAAGTTCTTGTCTTGAATTCGGGCCCACGAGGAGGCAGGCCCCAAATTTGACAGGGGCTCAGTAATTCCGGAACTTACACAAATTTACACGAACAAAGACCACCTATCGATAGCACGGGTCGAGTTGCGTCTATGTATTCAATTTCGTGGCCATGGGGTCAAAGAGGGGCAATCAGGTTACCTTGTTTTTATTAACTCGCTTTCTTGTATGTCTGTACGGGTGGAATTTTGTAATTGATTTTAAACAAACTTCCCGATAAGCTAGAAATTTGGACTATAGCTCAGAAGTGGATGACAATTCATGAAAATTATTATGAAAACATGGTACATAAAAATTTTTTATATTAAGAATTTTTTTTTGTTTTCTCAAATATTTTTCAAGAAGAAAGAAATTTTTTTTATCGGAATTTAAAATAGTAACTCCTTTTTTTTATATAAAAATGTACAAGTTAAATTTTTAAAATATAACTTAGGGTACTCTTAGTTTCTTCCCAAAAGTTATTAAATAAAGGACTAAAAATATCGATTTTTTTTAAAAGGAAATGATAAAGAAATAAATATTTCTTATGTTCCAACTAAAATAAAAAAATACAGGAGTCTGAAACTTAATAAAGTTGAATTAATACCAAACATGCAAGAAAATAATTCATCCGTATATAAAATGGGTCCATATATTTTTAAAAAACAAGCTCAAAATCTAAAATATATGTACTGCCCTATGCCGTAAAGAACCATCTGTACTCCATGAATATTTTCCCACTGTTTAAGAGGCAAAAATTAAGTAGGAATAAATACATTGCTTACAAAACGAGTTAACCGAAACGGATTGCTACGCTTTTAAAAGAAAACAATTCTTTCGCTTTCTTTACAGTGCACTGGACATGAGAAATTACTACACTTTCGAAAAGACTAAAATCCCTTCTCATAACGCTGTAATTCAGGGGAAAAAATGCTCAATTCCTTTTTGAACAGACCAAGTTCTTCAAAATAAGACAAGTAAAGCCGGGAAACAACTCCACCCCTTCCTTCATTTTGATTCAAAGCGTGCTTTTTACATAAAACGAAGGAGAGAAAATCCTGGAGAATGTAACAGGGGTGCATTATCTTGCATCCGGTGTACCAACTTCCAATTCATCACGCTCGGCGTGACAGCCATGTAAGGAAAGGTGCTTCGGGATCAATAAAATGGAACAAAAAAGGCTTTTTACTCCAGTGCTCATCTTTTATGAACCGTCAGGGGCTTTGGGACACAATTTTTTATTTTCATTTTTTATGGATATTTTTTTTGGTTAATCTGTGGGTTTATTTATTCAATAGGATATATTTTTTATGGTTTGTTTTTTTAGTGATGAAGTAAAAAAAGAGATAATTATATTCTCTATTTTAATTACCTATCCATCTTTTCTTTCTAGTCTATGTCTTCTTGTTTAAACAGTAAGATTTTTATTAAATCATTACATAGAAATTTTATATAAAAACTTTTTTTCGTATGTTAATTAATTTTGAAAATACAATTATTAAAACGCTGCGCTATAAAAGATGACATGTTTTTAATGACAAGTTTTTTTTTCTTTTCTTTTTTTAAAAAAAAAATTAGATCTATAAATTTGTGGGACATTCAAACAACTAAAATTTGTATTGAACTATTTCAGTTATCCTTAAGATACATACTAATACTACATTTTCTGCGTAGAGAAATATAAAATGTTTTAAAGGTCAATGGCAAAAATTTTCATATGCATCGAAATTAAGCAAGTTTAGATAAATCAAAAGAAAGGGAGTTTCTTAGTCCATTTTCATGAAAAATCTGTAAGAACCTTATCTGAATTGAAGTGCTTACATTTCATAGAGCTTTCTAGAATTTTCTAAATAACATTTAACAATGAAAAAATTTATCAAATTGGTTTCCATTCCTATAATGCACGATTTTTTAACCAAATATATGTGAACAGTTTTCAATTATAACTCAGAGGGGAAAAAATGGAAATCCTTTTTGACTTTTAATGAGAATTAACTAAATATGGTATTTTTTCCTTTCTAAAAATATTTATGTATTTCAATAGAATATGAGACATATATCGAGTTATATACTACATAGGAATATATCAATCAAGAATATTCTATATAAATTCGATGTTTTCATTTAAGACCACTGACTGTTTTAAAATTGACAGGTACCGAAAAAATGAAATTTCTGATATTTATCGCGAATTTATGATTATGCGTTATGATTATTATATACATCATGAATATTCTGTACACATTCCACATCATGCTAAAAAGAAACAAATGTAATGGCAATGCCATAGTTGTTAAAATACTTATTTTTCAAAAGGATTAGCAGATATCATTCACACACACACACACACACACCACACACACACACACACACAAAAAAAACACACACACACACACACACACACATTCTTCTGTTTTATGCACATTCGTATTTCTATACAGACTTTATACAGCCCTTATGAAACAATTCAGTGAAAGCAAATAATCCATTTAAGAAGTCCCTAATCCTTAAACTGCTGTCAAAATACTCCACTGAAGAGAAGATGTTTCTGAGCTCTCTGATTACAGTTATTCGTTATTTTTTAATTGACTTTCTAGAAAATTAGTTACATCACTAATGTCAATTTGTTTTACTAAAAGTGAAGACAATATTTTTTCATCGATCGCTAAGATAACTGCTTACGGCATGTATTGTTTTACATTTAAAAGATAAGTTTCAAACAATAAAAAAAATAATAAATTCTATTGAAAAAGTCTTACTGGCAAGAGGTTTTCCCACCGATTTTGACAAATGTTTTACCGTTTGAAAGTATGCCGTATCAGAAAATCTCAATGAATATTTGAAGTCTACCATTTCAAGATACATTAATATAACATATTAGTATTTATGTATTTATAGTGTCACAAAATTTATGCAAACACTACAAAAAATTTTTAAGTAAATTGGTAGGCTCAGGGATGTCTTTAGACTGCTTAAGGCCCAGGGGCCATACTCAAAAGTAGGTGGGGGGTGACACAAATATAGGCTCCACCTAGGACCCTTAAAAATGGACAGTGCATAGCATACGTTGCCAAGCACTCGTGCAAACAATAACCCGAAGCAAATAAATGTTCATGACTTAACAATCGCCCAATCCAGCTTGACCACGCGACTGCCTTCTTTTGTTTGAAAGTGTAATGATGGTGAATGATGGTAGGCCTAGTCCTGCACATGGACGAAGGTGTGCAGTAGCCATTTGACATATCGTTAAAAATTCCAAGTCTTTTGGAGAATATTACATTAAATAACATTTTACCGTTGTAATTATTCGCATTATGATCTCATTAAAGCTGAGTCGAGAGCAAGAGAAGTCCCTCATTGCAGTCGAGGTCCTAAGCTCGGGCCGAATTTTCCCACGCCTTAAGACGTCCCTGGGTAGCATATTTGCATAACAAGAGTGAACTCCTCACCTGGGTCAAAGGGACCAAAGGAAAGCATGGACGTGAAGACTAGGAAAGTTCCATAGGCATTTAAAAATGGATTATTATATCATTATTATGGAAGTATTATATCATAACTCGCGTTAGAAGCACGATGAGTCATCACTGAGACACATAAAATAGGGATCACTTATGAGTCTTGTCGATAAGCAGTAACGGTTAGGTTGCGTTTTACCCATTGGGGAGATCCAATATTTGCTTCAGAAGCAATTGATGTGAAAAAATAAATTTTAGTCTGTAATTATTCATGACAGTGAAAACATGCATAAAAAAGGAGTTACGTATGTAGAAATACATGACAGGCAGGAATTGTTTACCGATATCTTGAAATTTGCTTATTTTTGAAAAGTAGTTCTAATCGAATTTTTGTTCTGTAAGGAAATTTATTTCCAGCATACACATTTCTCAAACATTTGATGATTACTTTTTGTACATCCCAACAGAATAATTCATGAATACTAATAGCAAAAAATGTTTATTTCAATTCATGATGTTAAGAATTAAATCTGTGCTATACCCATACTTGAAAAAGTTTCGAAGAGTTAATTATAATGCAACTAAAATTTGTTTCAAATGTTATTAAATGAATTATTCACACACTATTTAATTAATTATTAAATAATATTGTCCAATTTTAGAAGCAACATTAATTTATAAAAGAAACAAAAGAAAAACCCAGTAAAAACTTTACACTTGTTGCATTAAAAATATTATGTGTGATAAGGCTCCAAGACCTGCTTAATCCATCATGATTATAAAATTTTACAACTAGGATAAACATTCGTAATTTTATTAGAATTTTTTTTACTAAAATAAACTTTTTGTTACAATGAAGTAATGAAATGCGAGTGAATCAGTTTTGTACACAGCAAAAAAAAAATTACTTACATACTAAGTCAAACGGGAAAGAAAAACAGAAGATAAGCTTACCTGAAAAGAAAAATATATTTAATTAAAACGTAGTTATTATTTATTCAGAATTTCATGAATAAACGTTAAATATAAAAATGAACGAATACAAATTTTAAACAAAAATATATTTTAGAATTTTTATAAAAAATAATAAACTAATTAAACACAATGTGTTTATATTATTTTAATGAATATCTAAAGAATTAATTTATTATTCAACAAAACTTCAAAGGAAAATAGTATACTTTCATTTTAAAAGAAAAATAAGCTATATCTTTAATATTTTTGCTTGCTTCATTTCTTTTGATCACAGAATTTTTCTATTCTTTGGATTTCAAAGAAATAAAACTCTGTGTAGCATTTAATTTTAAAAAAGTTGGTCTTAAATTTTTTCGTCCAACAATAAATATTTTTAAAGGGAAAGAAATGATTTATTTCACACAAAAAATTGATACAGACTTTTAAATAGAACGAATTTTTGTTAACCAATTCAATCTTTGTTTTTTTAAGAATTCCAAAGCACGAAGCAGAAAATATACATATATAAAAACAGACAATATTTTTTCTTCTAAAAATATATAAAATTTCTCATACAAGATTTTGAACTGTTTATTAAGTTTTTACATGGAAAATACCAGAAAGAAAAAAGATAAATCGATAAGATTCTCAAAATTAATAAATGCCCTACAGCCGAGGAATATGCGATGTGATATGTAATAGCAGAAGTATATATTTCTAAGGATTCTGAGTTCACACATATTCTTATATATTATACTTCTATCTTAGAATTATAAAAAAAAAATGTTATTTTGAAATGTATCTATTTGTGATGAAATAAAAAAATTTTCTTATAAAAGTTGCTTCACTTCGTTTTACATTCATTTCAACCACTTTAAATGTTTTTCATCCAAAATTGAATGAGAAGTAAAGCTTTTCGAATAAGGCGTGTGAAGTTTTCAGTCTTGGATAAATAGCAGTTTGAACACATTTCAATGCTTTATTTTTCCATTGGAGAAATAAAAATATTAAATAAAGTATTTTCTCTCCGATAATTTTTATAATTTTCCACAATTTCACATTTTTATTGGTGATTATTTCTCCATTTTAATAAATTAGCTCAAATAACATATGAAAAAAAATTTATTATAAAAGAAAAGATTTACTAATTTTTGATACCGCATTTTTAAGAAAAACTTTTTTAATACAAGAAAATAATTTATACTGAAATACTACGAGAGAGAAATATGATAAAAAAATTTTCAAAATATTTAGAACTCTCTGCATATTTTTTTTAAAAATCGTTTTCATCTTTTATGGTAAGTTAAAACTATTTATATAACAGCAAAAAAAAAAAAAAAGAATTAAAGTAACAAAGCAGGATAGTTAAGCCAAATGTAACATTTAAATATTTTAATAAAAATGTTCACATGAGGAATCGGATATCGAAACACAAAATTGTAATAGATTGGATACGATACTTTGACTTAAATAATTATAGAAATCGCTATATTTCATTAAAGTACTTAGTTTACATTTAAAAAATTATCTTACTTAAGTAAAATATATATTATGAACCATCTTCAATACTTTAATGCCACAAATGCAGTTCTTTTTTTTTAAGCATTCTTGTATTTACATGATATATTTCATGTAGATTGAGTTTCATTATAAACAAACTACCTAATAGCTGTGTGCATAAAAAACTCATATTTTTTTCTTTAATCTAAAATTATTTTCATCAGAGAAGTACCATTGTAGCTTAATAAATTTCATACAACATCATTATCATTATAATAATCCCAAGAAAGTGTAAAAAGACAGTTTTTTGCGCTATGAAAAATACATCGTTTTTAAAATAATGATGATGATGTCACGCATTTTTTAACAAATGGGATAATTTAGAAAAAGGCATATCAGCAATTTCGCCAAATACCATTATTTTGTTCTCCTTTCATTGTACTTTGAGGGGTAGAATGCACTTAAAATTTATTCAATTTGAAGCGTTGTTAATAATATTAGTGTTCTCTAATGGCTCTAAACTAAAAAAAAATACAATTAATGTATTCATTACCTAACTACACTGCTGTTTGTATCAATAAAACTGGGTATGCATTTCATTTTCCTAATGGTGGAAAACATGGCAAAAGAATTTAGAACCAATCTTACATATTTGTCCGTATGGTAGTTAAAGTAAATAGAATACACGTATTATAAGATATTAACATCAAATCCTTAAAAAGGGCTAGAAGGAATTTTATGGATTTACTCTATATTGTAATTTCTTTGTCCTGTAATAAAAGGTTTTGTTACTTTTCATGTAAATCTATAATTTTTCTGATAAATTATTTATACAATTAAAATGAGTAATACAAGATGCACCTTTTTCAAAAGGAATTCGGAATACAGCTTAGATTTCACAGAAATGAATTTCTGTGTTAAGAATTAGAAAAAGGTATCCCAATAACAATAAGAAAGAAACAGCAATTTCAGTAGGAGAGAGAAAATCAGAACACTTAAAAAGAACGAGACATACAATCCATAAAAATAATCGACAAACACAAACGCGTAATACTTTATGCTTAGCTTTTCTACACCAAGAGCATGTAAATGAGCATTGTACATTTTATTTTTCAGAAAAAAAATAAGACAAACATGTGTATGAAGCAGAGTATAATGTAATTGAAAATTTCTAATACTTCCTAATTTTCCAAATACCTAACACCATTTATACGATTACGAGACTGAAACAGGAGGAGTGAGAAATAAACAAGAAAAGGGATTGGAAGAATTATAATAGATTTAAAAGGAATTGCCTTTGTAAATACGCAGAAAGATAAATGAAATAAAACTGCATACATTTGTTATAAGCTAGAACAGGGGTACTCAACTTTTTTCTGCCGGGCCGCATACATATGTTAGCCATTTCACGCGGGCCGCATACATATGGTGGCTATTTTACGTGGACTGCATACATATGATGGCTATTTCACGCGGTTTGCAACATGAGAATTAATGGAGGGGGAGGGGAGGGGAGAAATGCTTTAAGACCAAGATAACATAGAAAATTTAAAATGTGAAAATTGATCAAAATATTAAAACTCCTATTTTGCTTTTTTAATTATTATTTTTTATATCTCTCAGTTTTGACACTAATTTTCTTCTAAATTGGAAGCATTTAAGAAAACCTTTTTCACAATTTCTGCATCACAGTAAACAGTTTCATATGATTACCAATAATATAAAAAATTTCATAGGGTGTCTTTGTTATTGCTGTGACATTACACACTTTTTTTTGCAGTTGTAGAGATTGTTCAAGTGAGTGAGTGAATATTAACGTTGTACTGTTCAGTTATACACGAGGGCTTTTGGCGACGGACCTCGTAATTTTGAACCATGGTCATGGACGAGGACGATAACACAATAACTCCAAACTAACACACAACACCAACGGAAGGACGTTTCAGCTCTCGACAGATTTAATGTGCATCGCTCCCCTACATGGCGGGTCTTTAGTAGTACTGGGCTCGAGCTCATGATATGCCTGTCATGATTCGATACCTTGACCACTTGGCTACCGCAGCCTTAGAGATTATTCAAGAAAGTCTACTTATAACCACTTGAAAGAGATCTAGGAGAAGTGTCATTGAATGGTTCCTATTTGTTGGTAATTTTTAAATACTACACTTTCGTCACAAACAATTACTGAACCGTGCTTGTTTTTCGCTACAAAATAGTCAACTTCCCAATTGTCATGAAGCAATCTATTTTCTTCAAATATTTTTCACTTGCAAGATGTGAAAGATAGTAAAAAATTAGTTTCACTTTTAAAATGGTCGCAACTCCACTGTTGTCTATTATTACTAATCGAAAATAAAATATCAATTGGCACCCATACGACATTGACAGCCAAAAGCAAAATTGCTATATCTGATTTTTTAACAAAGAATTTCCACCAAATTTTTAAATATAAATGAAATTCTCAGAGCAATGGGCCATGACCGGGCCACTTAAAATGGTCCGGTGGGTCACAGGTTGAGTATCACAGCGCAAGAATGAATAGAGCAAAAATAATCTAAAATAAACTCTTGTAGGCTGAAAGTATTCTTTTCCCAAAGGGATAGAAATGTTACATGAAATTAGATTATATACATTGGGAGTCAACAATGAATTATATCAATTTATTTTTTAAAAATTTGTGAGATTCTGAGCAACAAAAATCACCTTAAGTTTTAACTGAACACTTAAATTAAAATTCTTTGCATCTTTAAACAATGAATTATTTACATACATGCTTCTATAAGTATAATTACATAATTAAGTAGAATAACGATGCATGTGCCTCTCTCTTTTTTTATCAATTATAGGAACAGACTAATAGAAATAAAATCCTCTTTATCCACTCCGTGGCACTTATTACTCAGACTAACACTTCATATTGCTTCTTAGGCAATTACTATCCTCTTACGCCTCGGAAGTGTTTGTCATCCCCTAACAATTGCTTCCGGAATGTGGAACCTCTCCCAGGGGGAGGGGAAAGCAGGTCGATGCATTGTGACGTCATGCTTCTTTTTCTCAAGAAAAGGTCGGAGGTAAGCAGACACACAGGTGTTCAAGAAGAAATATTTTCCTTTCCAATCGAATGTCACTCCAACCCTTTTTAAAAGACCTGAAGGGGTGAGTTTTTTTAGAGTAAAATATATATATGTACACTCACACAGAGGCGGTGTAGGAGAAGAATTCTACGACGGAAGAAGAGAAGAAAGTTCGTTTCCGCATCCGAAAATTGTCTGTTAGGTCAATAAAAGAATGTTTGAAAGAACTGGAAGCGTGAGATGCGAATTCTTTTTTTTTACTTACACTTCACTTGTTGGAAACACTCGAAGCAGGCGTTTACTTGGGTGAAAGTGTACTTTTATAGAAGTACATCGGGTATGAATCGATTCCTATGCGTTATACCACAGTGAAAGGAAATAGTTCTTTTTTTAAAAATTTTATATTTAATGAGGTGCTTCTCAAACTTTCAATACTTACGCGACTCAATATTCAATCATAATTTTAGTCGCGCGCTCCTCGGTACAACAACAATGTATTGAATTCAATAATACTATACTTTGACTCTATAGCTACAATACGACTTTAATCTCTTAAGTTCCGCCGGCGTATATAAACGTCTCGCTCAGCCAGAGCATGCATTGCCCCGGGCGTATATATACGTCTTTTCGAAAAAAAATCTTTTCTGTTCAATGATATCCATAAAATTATTCCGAAGGCTTTGAATTGCAATAAACGGAACTTGACAGTGTTTGCGAAGGATTTGCTTATTTCAGAGAATGTTCTTATATACTCCAATACCCCACATCCCAATTTTGCACATACGCAGAAGGGTGGCATTGGGAAGCTAATCTCGTCAACTTAATCCGCAAAAAAATGGATGAATTACAAAACTTTGAAATTATCAAGATAAGTGTTAATGATTGAATTTAACTTTATATATGAAAAGCCCGAGGGTCACTGGTAGTTATTAAACTTATTCTTAACTTAGTATTGTTAAATTAATTCTAAAATGCATTGTGCAGTACTGATACATTTATAAGTGTGTAATATCAGTGTAAATGATTTTTCTTTTAAATTTATTATGTCAGAATGTATTTTTTGTATGTTAACTTTCAATAAATTAAAAAATTTTTAATATAATCTTTAGTTTTCGACTTTTCAATATGCTGGCGCACCAACCTAGGGTTATCACCCCCCCCCCAAAGGGGCATGCACTACAGTTTGAGAAGCGCTTATTTAGTGCCATTATGGAATGGGGAAAAAAGATGATGTTCCGCAATTATAAATAACTTATATAAAAAAAGATTGAGCTTATAATACTATTCTTATTTATCAGATAAAGTGCAATTCTTGTAATTCGCCATAAACTGTTCAATATGTGGAACAAGACTTAAGTAATAATCCGTATATGTACTTAGATTACTTGTAAGATCGTAAGAGATGTATGGAAAAATATTTAAACAAAATAAAATAATTCAAAATCTTTGTCAATACTGTTTTTCCATGGCTATAGTTCACCTTTAGAGAAAATACAACACAACTTAAGTTTTTTTCCTTTATTTTAAAGATAGAAAATACATTTGTTTAAGTATCTCCTCGTGTGTAAGATCTAGTATATATTCTAGAAAATGTTAGTACATAATCATTACATAAGGTTTTACCTAATCTAAATTCAGTTTTTTTAAAGAAATTGACAGTGATTATACGTAAGAATCAATTTTATCTTTATAACTGCGTGGTTTAAATGATTTTGCTTTATGTTCACAAATGAGTGAAATAAAATAAAATAAGGCTTAAAAACAATTTGTGAAATCATTTTGTGAAAACTAGATTCAAATAGTTCTAAAGGTCAAATTAAAGGTAAATTAGACGGAACAATTATAGGCCAAGAAAGTCAATGCTCAATATTGATCAAAAAGGAAACGACGATATTCCCCTTTTAATTTAGTTTCATTTCACTATGTACATATATATTAAAACAATTTTTAAAAAAGAGATAAACGTAGCGTGGTGGATAACTTTGGCAGTCACGCTGTAGTTAAAAACAGTAAGTAAGAAAATAAGTTCAACACACACACACACACACACACAGATATTTAAACTATATCATAATCTTTTAATTCTCATACTGCAGAACCGACGCACCAGCAAAATGCACAATTGAATATGACTCGATGCAAGAAAAAAAAAGTTATATATAATGAGGTTTTACTAACAAAATACGTTTTCCTTAGTATATTTCAAAATGTTTTTGATGTTATAAGTGTCTAAAAATTTTATGTAAATGCAAATTAGACGGTCAAAACTATTTATTTATATATTTCTTTAAGGACTCATATTTTGTTTTTTACGTGCCTTGATACTGATCTGTTTCATTTCCTTTATCATGGATAGTCTTTCTGCTTTTTTATGTTGTAAATTGAAATACTGTCAAACCTCTCTCTCTCTCTCTCTCTCTCTCTCTCTCTCTATATATATATATATATATATAACGAACCTCTATTTTGCGAGTTTCTTTTTTTTGGGGGGGGGGGTTCTGGAACCAAGAACATTTTACTATTTTTTTCTAATATAACCACCCAATAGCGAAGTACATTTTCTATTTAACAAACTTTTTCCTTTTGCGATTAGATTTTTTCCTCCCTGTTTTTCAATGACTGAGGATACTTTTCAAATATTCTCTTTTTTTACACATTTAATGGGGATCGATGGGCTTTAATAAGTTCTACCAGATGCTTAACTCATCAAGAGCAATGCAATTGTTGTGATATTTTAAACAAAAGTTCAAATAAAATTAACATATTTTATCAACAATTAAATTTAAGGACGTATGTGGTATGTGTATGCTTAAAACTACTGGTTATAAAATAATGTATGTGTAAACTTACTTGTGAAAGCTTAAAATTTAAAAAAAAATGTCGTCAAAAAATCAATAATTTTAATATAAATGATTTTTAAAAATTTAAAATACATTGCATTTTAGGACAATTTTTATTCCTTCTCCTTGGATTTATTTCTTTTTGATGGCTAAAATATAAAAAATTAAGAGTTATTAATCTTCAATAAAAGTATGAATAGTTACTTTTTATTAATTTTTGTTTCAAATTAATAGCATTTATTAATTTGAAATTTGTTTTATATGGTCTCTAAAGTATATTAAAGCATCCGACTGATTGCGACAACTTTTTTTTTTAAAAAAAAGAGATATGGGGATTTTTTTGTTATTTTTATATTTATTTAGTGCAATTTAAGAAAAATGTGCTAAAATTAAGAAATTGACAAAAAATAGCATAAACGCGGCCCATTCTGCACCAAAGGGTTATGAACAAATTTTCAATTTTTTTAATCTAATGTGTTGCTATATTATTCAATTCTGGAATGACCTATAGGATAAGAGATATTTTCTTTTTTACAAAAACTAGAGCACGTTATCTCGGTTACTATATGAAAATGCTTAAAAAGACAGTGATTATATTCACTAAAGGGACTGTAAATTTTGTAATAAAACAGTGATTGATAAATCTGAAGGTTAAAACAATTCTACTATTATACAGAACTTACAGAAAAAAATTAATTATGTTCAAAACTTTTTTAGCAATCGCTGACCCCATTTGATTATTTTCAAAACATCACATTTCGAGTAAAACGTGTTTTAAAGTATGACATCTTGCTTAAAGTAATGGCATTTTCTGTTACTAAAACACTTGTAGTTTTTGTTCTAGTAAACGGAAATTATAAACTTGGTATTTTTAAAAAGCTAATAAGATGACCCACAAAATAAAATCATAAAAAAAATTTGTCAGTTTTTGGTATAATTCACAGTTTAAGAGTAGTCGGATACCTTAAACGATGAATACCTATTTGGTTACGTATTTGGCGAATTATCCATTATAACGAACTATTTTTCTGACATAAGCGACATCGTTAAATAGACGTCCGACTTTAATTGTTTTGTATACATCAATTGACTATTTAATCTTCTAAAAGACTTTTTATTGTCTTCTTTTAATGGATAAACAATAAAATGTATACTATAAATTATTTAATAAGTTATCATTAATTTTTTTATTCTATTTGCATATCTACAGATGTCTATTTTCATTATTATATTGGAATTTATTCATATAATTGATTATTTGAAACAGCAATAATTATTATATTATATATTATTGAATATAACAATTTAATATTAAATGTAATAATTGAAAAATTCTTAATGACAACTGACTTCAGAAAATACATTTTCCCCATGAGTAAAGTTTAAAAATTTAACAAACCATTGAAGTTTATTGATTTTTTTAACCAAACAAAAAAAAATAAACACATAAATCTGAAGCAAAAAAAGGTGAGGGTGGAAAAAAGATTTCCTGATATTTGGTAAATCTATAAAAGACTCAAAGGGCTTCGAGAGAGTCACTTGATTTCTTAGAATTCTTTCCTGTAGAAGGTAGACAGGGTCCTTTAAAAATAGTCGATATATATATATATATATATATATATATTCTTTGAAGAGAGTGCTTGTTGAATAGAATGACCGGAGTAGAGTTTTGGGGTCCAAACACTTTTTCCATTTTTTGCAATCGTTTGCGGACTTAAGAAAAGGATCCTCTTGCAAGAAAGTCGGCCTTTTCAATTCCCATCAAATCTGAAGGGTGGCATTGTACCATTGAATTTCTCTCCAAGCTTTCATTTTTAACCCTTTCAGAGGAGGTGGTTTTCTCGCTTCCAGCGTAATGCACTATTTGTTGACATTATTCTCTAAATTCGGTCTAACAAAGAGGAACATATTTAACTTCCAGACATAACAAACAAAACTTTCAGATATAAACGATATATTTCGGTACTATAGTCGTTTTCTTTTTGTTACTAGTCTCAAATTTCCTACCTCTTCAAATCTGATGACTCTCGCGCTTTTACTAAGTGATTTTTCTTTAGTCGTTTTAAAAAGACATCTCTTACAGGACTGGATCTTTTATCTTAACATGAGCAATATTTACCTCTGTAAAATCCCAAACATTCAAAGCTAACAAGCATATTATATTGTTTAATGGAACATTAATTGTTTCCATTTGGAATAATTGTAGTTACTTCTGTTATTGTTAAATGAATTTAAAAATGAATGAAAGTAATGGGACTCCCTTTTGAATAAGTCAATAAAAAAACTCTAGTTTCTTGTCTGGAGCAGTAAGCATGGTTTACTTTAGACTTGGAATGGTTATGACTATTTTTAGAGTTATCAGTATACAGTGAGAATCGTAACGGGTCTATCCGAGGGTCTTCACTAATCCTCTTGGAGTAAATCTGTTTCTTTTAACATTATTCTTTTGAAAACATTCTCCCGTAGAGAAAGACTCGGTTTATGCAAATTTAGGGTTATATTTAAGCATTAACTTTTAGGTACGTGAAGTCAGTGGTTAGTGGAAAGTAGTTGAGAGCTAGTCAAGAAATGACGATTCGTTGCTAAATGATTAAATATTGTTAGTTGACGATTTAGTCAATAAATTAGAATTGTTCTGATTATATGGCTGATATTTATTCTAATCCTCAAACACCAATAAACGGGATAACGCTTTTATTACAGAATGACCGATTCAGATTCTTACCCACTTAGTAACCATTGTGTACCCTTAACTGGAGTTCACCTCAATGTATGTGCTTCTGTTCTAAACTGTTTATTTTGGGGTGTTGTTGACCGTGCCCTCGGTGATTGTTTTTTTATCGTTCTACATTGTATTGAACTGTTTGTAGACTTATGACTGAAAGGTCGTAGACGGGCATTGGATATAAAATAATAATAATAATAATAATAATAATATAGCGGTACATATAGGATATTAAAACTGGAAATTTGGTGATTGGAAAGTTTTAATTTATTCTAAGGAATCATCTTTCATTTAGTAACTCACCTCAGGATATGGTAAGTGTATGGTTATAACATATAATCTTCTGTGAATGGTTTATACACTTCTACTTCCCATTACATTGTTACACCTCGTAATGCTCTTGGTGAAGCAATAAAAGTTCGTAATAATAAATATATGTTCTTATTCATATTCCAAATGCTTTCATTCATTGTCTACAAACCTGTTTCAATGTTGGAGTGCATTTGTAATACCATAGGCTCGTCCAGAAAAACTATTCCAGAATGCAATTACATCTACAGATAATTGCACCAGATAAAAAGTGTATAACTATTTTCTTTTAATCCAGGAAGCAAATACCGTCCGAAGATGAAAGAGAAAAAAAGGATTCGTATCTGCACAAGTTTTCTTTTGATAATAAATAAATAAAGTGAACCAAGAAAATGTGTATTTTATTTGTTCTTGCAGAAGGATATTATACTCTTGAGACAGTGTATCTTGGTTCGGTGAAATAAAACGTATTGCAGACGCTAAAATGCTTAAAATAGTATCTGGTGATTTCGCTGGGGATTTTCATGTTAACCCAGAAAGATGCTAAGCGGCTTCTTTCAGAATTGGGGATATTTATTACTTCTAAGCAAATAAATTTGTTCTTTTAACGAAAAGGAGATTTTCAATTCCTGTTTATCATTTCCTGTGTGTGTGTGTGTGTTTTCCTTCACAATAAAATCAACTGTAATGTTTGTATTTTCTACACTGGTGTAACAAAATTCAGATTTGATCGATTATCTCTAGAACTACTAGACCAATTTTAATGAAATTTGATGTGTTCATACATTGATACAATACAAAACAAATAACCATTCAACAATTGCAATACACACGCATGATCAAACGTAACACTCGTTGGAGTTGGAAGGTATAAACCGGCGTTTGCAGAATAAACAAAAGAAATGGGTTAATAAGGTGTATGGCCACACTTACAGCTATAGAGGCCTCGTAGCGTGATGTCATACTTGAAATAAGGCTGGTTTATCAGTTCTTGTGGCAATTTGTCCCACTCGTTCAGCAACGCTGTTTTAATTTCCTAGATGGTTCTCGGAGGGGGGTTGCGAGTTGCAATTGCTCTCCCAAAGTGACCCATACATGCTCTTATAGAGTTGAGGTCTGAAGAGCTGGCTGGCCAATTCATACGGCTAATATCCTCACTCACTAGAAATTCGTCTACCGGAAGAGTCCTATAAAGCCTCGCGTTATTGTTCATTTAAAAGAACTCGAGGCCACATGCACCCCTGAAAAGGCGAAAGGGCTCAGAGACGTCATCCCTATACCTGACACCAGTCACAGATCATCTTTCAAAGACATGGAGAGGTGTACGGCCATTCAACGTGATGCCTTTCCAGATCATTAAACTTCCTCCACCATAATTGTTGATTTCTCGGACATTGGAGGGTTGGTAGCGGGTGCCTAGTTCTCTCCATATGAACGTATGTCGAGAATCGGTGTTTAGGCTGAAACGGGACTCATTGGTGAACAGAACAGTAGCCCATTCATCCATACGCTAATCTCTATGCCACATGCACCATGTTAAGCGAACTCTTCTTCTCATAGACGCCAGCGGGAAGCAAACAGTAGGTTTTCTGGCAAACAATCCTCTCTCATTAAGTCTTTTTGAAACAGTCTCTCTTGATACACGGGTTACTGTAGCTGCATACAAGTAACGAGAGAGCTGAGAAGCTGTAGTCCCTCTGTAACTCCTCGCTATAATCGACAAATGGCGATCTTTTCTGCCTTCGTGGCTCTTGGACGACCTAAGCCAGGCTTTCTCTAGATTTATCCAGTATCCTGGAACTGTTTCCGTAAGTTACATACGATGCCAGGCGTTAAGCTAAACTCTCTACAAATCTCGACTTGATATTGACCTGCTTCTTGCCTCCTTACAATTTGCCACCTCATTCCATCATCTAAGAGTTAATGGTTACTCATTTTTACTGTTACAATGATTTGAACTGATTGCTTCAAAATAACACCAAGAAATTCGCAAGGATGTGCTGGTGAATGAAATACGTCTTTACTTACACACGCTTAAAAAGCCTATTTTTCTGCTCGCTCCACCTACACACACTGGTACGATTAAGTAATTGCCGTACAAGATTTGCATTTTATCTAAAAGCAATAGTCTTTCATTCAGTTCAGTTCTTTTCATGCAATTCAATAAAATTTGCAAATTCTCTTATTTTCTTACACCAGTGTAAAAATACAGTATTCAAAATTTTCCCTCGTTCGTCATAGGTATTTAAAATTGTTATTTAAACAATGATTTAGAATTTACTTATCATATCTGTTGACACGCTTCTTCAGAAACATTACAACGTAATGTCAACAAAAATTTATGAGAAGACACTAACTATAAAAGAAATTGAGAAAGTTTACGGAGGGGATATGTTAAGTACACAATAATTTGGTCCAATATAAAAGCCTTTAAAAAAAACTAGCATTCACAAAAAGTTGCTTACTCTGTTGTGAAAATGCATGCAAAAAGTTTTAAATTTTACATTCTACACTTATTTAAAATAAGCTAGCATTTTTTTCTTCGCAAAATACGTTTTAATTACTTAAAATTTCAATGCAATATTTTTAAAAAAATTCTGAAAATCTTTTATTTTTGTGAATATTGTACTTCATTATATAACGTTGTTGCCAGAATTAAATATTCTAAACAGCTTTATGAAAACTCAGAGTTTTGCATGAATAAATAAACATCTAAAGATATATTGTAAAAAACATGTACTACACGTATGTAATATACAACATACATGTTTGTACGTACATGTGTATTTTATACATACATGTGTATAATACATGTAATGTAACTCATAGTGTATAATACATTAATTAATGCTTTATGCAAATCAGTTCTTAAAAGTGTTTATAAATATGGTCAAGTTCATTTTCTTTCTCCATTAATTCTTTACAAGAGCCTTCAAATAACGTGGAATTTATTTTCTTGCCCTATAAGCTCTTTACAAGTGGTTGACATAATCATCAAATTTAAATTTTTGCTCTATCATTTCTTTAAAAAGGCTTTCAAATATTCACCAAATGTATTCATCACATGTATGTACATACATGTGTATTATACACATACATGTGTATAATACATGTAATGTAACTCATAGTGTATAATACATTAATTAATGCTTTAACGAATAGATAACACATTAATAAAATCTCAAACTGGAAAATACTGTATTATTTTTAACTTTATCCAATGCATTTCATTAAAATCAGATAATTTATCACTAGCCTCCAACGTACTCTCGTATATGAAAAATATCAGAAACGAAGGAACTTATGACATATTACCCAAAGGTGGAAGAATTATAAATATTACACCTATACTGTCAGATTGATTGCTTAAAGATTTTCTGCCGTTAGCGCCTCGTTAAATCTGTGATCAATTTATACCTTTTTGAGAATGGATAACCCGATAACTATCCATAATCGATATTTATTGAAAGATAAAGGGAAAGTGCTCGAATGCATATTATTAAGTTCTCTTAACAAACTTGAAAGTACTTATAAATTTAATTTTCTTTTTCTTTCTTATTGTATTCATAAGTTCACAGTTTTCTTAAATTTCTTATGTTTTTTTTGCATACTAAATGAAAAATTAATTCTCTAATGGTGTCCATAAGTATTCACCAAGTGTGTTTTTAATTTTGTAATAAGTTATCTCAAACTCTCTTTACGTGCTGGTTAAGCTTATTTCCTTGCTCTACAAAGTCCTCATAAGTTTTAATTATTTATCAAATTTAATTACTTATGCAAATCAGTTCTTAAAAGTGCTTATAAATATGGTCAAGTTCATTTTCTTTCTCCATTAATTCTTTACAAGAGCCTTCAAATAACGTAGAATTTATTTTCTTGCCCTATAAGCTCTTTACAAGTGGTTGACATAATCATCAAATTTAAATTTTTGTTCTATCATTTCTTAAAAAAGGCTTTCAAATATTCACCAAATTTATTTTCTTTATATGCCAATTATTTACGAAGCCCTTCAAACACTCATGCAGTATATTTTCTTTAACCATCAAAGAGCTTCCTATAAGTGGCCATTTGCATTCATCAAACTAAACTTTTTTACTGTACTTGAAACAACTCCATCATAATAACAAAGACCACCGAATTCCATTTTCGAATAAGATGAATAATATTATAATCTTTATGGATAGTTGGTGCTTAATAATGCACGTATTCTATTGTCCGAGTTAAATCAAATAAAAATAAAGCGCCAACTAACTGGTTACAGAAAAAAAAGGAAAAAAAAATTCTGAGAACTGAAGCTTGCTTTTATTCTTTTCTTGGTCACTTGCGTTTCTTATTTTATAATACATTTTCGCTTCAGAATAATTCGGCAGCATTTAGAACCTGAGCAAAAAATGATAAATGTATTCCTATATTACTAGTGATTTTGAAATGGTTCCAAACATTGTCATTAAATTTACATTTTTTTAAATAGAACTCTCAGTACTTTAGCGTACGAACTTAATTTATCATGACTCGCATAAAAATATTATGTTAGCAATTGGAAGCAATTTAAAAGAAGTTGTCTTCGCACTATTTGCATTTAACTGAAAAAAAAACAGGGGAGAAAAGCAATAAATAACACAATACAATGAACTCTAAATTTTGTGGAAAGGTTTAATGTACGTGCTCTACTATAGAAGTGATGCCATGCATTTATTTTGAAAAATAAATGTAATCTTTATATATAAAAATAGATGTTTGTATATATGACCTCGCTTCACTCCAACACCGTTCAACCGATCAATACGAAAATTGGCATGTTTATGTATTTTTTGTGGAGAAGGTTTTTGTGCTATCCACTTTGTCACAGCTCTCCACCAGGTGGCGCTACAGCATATCAACTTCTGCACTGTTCAATCAATCACCAAGTTGCCAATATGGTAAACAAAAATGATGCCGACATGGCTCTATCGACAACATTTCGCTATGTTTCCATTAAATCGCCATTATACACTCATGTCCATAAATTAAGGATAATTCAGAATCACACAGAAATTGAACTCTAAAATAAAAATTTCACCTGTAGAATTATCACACACATCTTGAAGAAGAATATGCAAATGACAGGAAACCACCAGATGGCGCGGATAGTACGTCACAGTGACAAGAGTGTAAGAGAGGGGTATATAAGGAAAGGTGGCAAAGAAGTAAAATTGTTCACAAGTGCTTTAAAAGCCTTTCAGTGTAATAACCGTATAGTTATGGCACAAAGGAAGCATTTGGATGATCTTTTACGTGGTAGAATTATCGGACAACTCGAATGTGGACGTACCCAGTTGGAAGTATCCGAGGAACTTGGAATAGCCCAGAGTGTCATCTCCAGGCTTTGGCAACGATTCCAAGATGATGGCAATGTGAGTAGATGTTACAGCACATGTCACCCCCGAGTTACAACGCCGAATGAGGACCAGTATTTGGCAGTTACTGCCAAAAGAAACAGACGTAGAACAGCATCAGACCTATCTCGTCTGCTCTCTTCAGCTACCGGTACGACAGTTTCAAGGCAGACCGTCTACAGACGCTTAGGGCATATTGGTCTATATGCTCGTAGGCCTGACAGATGTGTTCTCCTTACCGCAACTCACTGTCGCCTGCGATTAACCTGGAGTAGAGATCATGCATTGTAGCCACCGCAACAGTGGTCTTGTGTGATGTTTTCCAACGAGTCCAGGTTTAGTTTGCAGTCTGATTCTCACCGGACTTTCATATGGAGAGCGCCAGGTACCCGCTACCACCAAGAGAACACCATGGAACGACACCGTTACGGTGGTGCAGGATGGCTCGTTTCGGGAGGAATTATTCTTGGTTCCAGAACTGACCTGCATGTTCAAAGTGTAACGATGACAGGCCACATCTATCGGGATGTCATTCTGGAACAACATGTACGTTTGTTTCGGGGTGCCATGGGTGCTGAATTTCTGTTTATGGATGACAACGCCCGTCCTTTTACCGTGCAAACATTGTATACGAATACTTTCAATCGGAGGATATCACTCGTATGGATTGGCCAGCATACTCACCGGACTTGAATCCAATAGAGCATGTGTGGGATATGCTTGGCCGACGAATTGCAGCCCGTCAACCCTCTCCTACCTGTCTACTGGAACTTCGGAGGGCATTGCTTGATGGAGCGGTGTAATACTCTCCAAGATCAGATTGATAATTTGATACTCAGCATGCGTAGGCGTTGTAAGGCCTGTATTGCATCGTCCGGGAGACATACTTCGTATTAACCACCATACTAACCCTGTTATACTGTTTTTTGTAAATAGGTTCTTTTTTGAAATTTGTTCCAGGGAGTAAAAATCGCAATTTTTATTAATTATGTCAAACATATAGCATCTTTTTTGCTCATTACCTTTTGTTTAATAAATAGACTTTACAAATAAGTCAAATTTGTTTTTCTTCTGTCTCTTTCTTTGCCTGAACTTCATTATCCTTAATTATGGCATGAGTGATTTAATTAATTGTCGCTCATATTCGCTACCTTTGATAGCATTCAGTGAAATAAATATGTTACGAAAACAAGGGAAATTGAGATAAAATTACGATATGATGCGAATTTAATCAAGATAAGAAGAGAGAATGCTTAAATTTTATAACAAAATCTGCCCATTATATTACAAAATCCATATTTATGAAATATACACCAACATTTTTTTTCTGTAACATGATAAAACAAGGGTGCAGTAGGGAAATGTGTTAATTGTATATTCATAAATGCAAATACATAACTTGCATTTCTGCTTCAATGTATCAGAAATGGGAAAACCTGCCCTAAAGGCCTAATATGAAACTTAAACACATGGACTGTAACTCCAAAAATAATGCACAGTGCCTATAATGTAATAAACAAAAAAATTACTTAAGTTTAAAATGTATTGTGATTTTATTTTGAATCAGGGGCATTTAAAATCCCTTGCTATTTCCATATATAAAAAATAATCAATTGCTCCTGATACCAATTTCCATAAATATTTCTCGTGAATCACCTTATAATTTTCAGTATTGATATAATAACAGTCAAAATACAAAATACCAAGTAAATCTAAATCATTTTTTTTAATATTCCATTGTTTTATAAAATTTTTAACCAAGGAATTTTAAGAAAATTTTAAAAATAATTTCTTTACAGCTTAATGTATCATTTTGTAGCAGTCATTTCTATCGGCAGCTATCCCATACATCAAGCACAGTAGAGAAAATTTGTTTCCTTTCACATTTTACGACAAATTACGCCAAAGCAGTAACTAAGACAAAAATATTGTTCTTCTCTTGACACATTGATCGCTTATAAATTTTATGTCATAGCTGTCAAGTTAAATTTGTGTCAAGTTATTTCTACTTTAGCACGCGTAGGAAGTTATCCATAAAAGATAATGGACCTATTAGAACTGTATTACCTAGCAAAATCATAATAAACAAAGATGAGTTGCGTTTACTGAGAAAACCGATTGAATTCAAACTTAAGAGTAATATAGCATACAAATTAGGCTGCAAGTGTTAGAAATTTGGCATCAGGTGAATAATAAATCCATGTAATGAGTAGTATTTGTTTTTGATTTCAAAAATAATACTGCATCTAAGAAATAATCTTTGTTTAATAATTTATGTTTATGTCATATCAAATGTGTAATATTCATCAACCAAGTTACAGGCATGCAGTTCTCTTTAAACCGGGAGAATTTGCCCACTTGATACTAACATTAATGATCAAACGAGGCGGAGTAGTCATCCCAATCTTTTTTTAATTATTTTATTGCACACGATAAAAAATCGTAATTGCAGTGAATAATTTAATGAAAAGAAAGTATACTTACATATTTTTGAAGATTTTTAAAAAATTTTGTTCTGATAATTTTAGAAAAAATCAAATCAAATTTAAATAAGAATATTTCAAGTGTGCGTGATTTTAATGAAGGACACAATTCACAGGCACTTTATGCAAGCATTTTAGGAATGATTTTTGCAGACTTTACCGTCATAATTTATGGAAGTTATTGTAGTTATATTAACCTTAGCTTCTTGCTTTTGTTTTTATGAAGGTCGTTGTGTGTCTTGTGGTACACTTATGGATTCCTCTCTTTTGATGGATTTCTTTTGGTAGCACTTGCAATATCTTTCTTTAGACTCAAACGTTTTATGTGTTCATCACTTTTCTCAAATTTAAATCCACTAACATGATTAGTATCCATTATTTCATCATATTCTTCTTCCCTTGTTTGATCAATTTCTTTTTTCGAAGTTTTAACTTCATGCAATAGAGATCGCAGATGCTCCATTTCTTTTTTATATTCTTTATTAATCTTTCTCATGTTCGAGAAATTAATTGCTATCATATGGTAAAACTCGTTTCCAATAATTATCTTATATTCGTTTGTAACAATTATTATATTTCCGCATCATTCCTTACCTTTCGACCCATTCGAAGGATTTTTTTTGTGATTAGGTATTTAGTTAATTATAGGTTGTAATATAGAATATTTTGGTGTTTTTATACGTTTTATTTTAGATCCGGAATTGTGAAGATCGGGTATACATCTTTTCATCTGTAATATTTTATTATTTTAAGAACAATATTTTTATGGTTATTGCATAAACATTCATAAATAAAAAAAATTATGGTTATAGCTGAATCAAAAATTTAGTTCTCTCTTCTAGCAAGTAATTTAGCTCTCAACACTCTATAAGAGCTGAGAGACCAGCTCCGTCAGAGGAGGGTGATTTTGTAGGATATCCCATGGAGCTCTTTTTGTAAAAGATTAGATCATATCCCTTTGCAGAGGACGGCAATTTTAGTCAAAACAGCATTCCACATAGATGCCATCTAGCGTTCTTATAAAAGGCTGACGCGATTTATTTTTTGGCAGATGCCCACTAACTCTCGACAACGAAGCTCCGTTTTCGCGCATCCGCGCCCGTTCGCCAAAACTAGGCGGTAAGTTACCATCACACCGCATGATGAGTTTTATTTAATCTCTAACGTCCTCCTAGAGAGAATAACCTAACTTTCCTATATTTTTAAATGTCTGCATGCTCTAATTTCTATTTTGCAAATATTCCTCCTGTATGAATACTCTCCTATAAGTCATAATAAATTATTTAGTTTCTTTAATTTATGTTGTCTATTTTTTCAAAGTTAACCCATACATCGTAAAAACACCCCTAGACACCGCGCCAAACAAAAACCCCGCTATCTCAAGAATCTAACTTTTTCTGGAAGATTACGGTTAGATTACCCTATATATATATAGCCAAAATTTCTCTACAGGAGAGAGATGAATAAACATTCAAACATTAATCAAATCCAAAAAAAAAAAAAAAAATTGCAAGTTAACCAGGCAATAGATTTTAGAAAGGATATATGAAAAAATAAAATAACAGAGTTAAATATTAAAATATGGATGCTACAGTTTTATAAACATTGCTGACTTAGGACAGCTTATAAAATAATTTATATAGAAGTGGGTAACATGCTTTGTGGCCAGCCAACCTTCCCCCTTTCTGTTAATAATACTGAGCAAAAAACCTATGCAATAAATGTGGAACCAAAATACTAAAAAAGTCTCCTTAACCCTTCAACGACAGCAAAACATTAATACATTATTCCGCTAAAATGTCTTAAGGCATCCGACTACTAGCGACAACTATTTTTAAAAAAATGGAGACATGGGGATTTTTTTTTTGTGGTTTTTAGATTTTTTTAGAAAATATGCTAATTTTAAGAAATATATGCTAAAGTTAAGAAGAAAAATAACTTATTATTACTAAAATGGGGAAAAAATAGTAAAAAATAACATAAACGGGGCCCATTCTGTAAAAAAAGTTTATAAACAAATTTTCAGTTTTTCAATTTTAAAGTGTTGCTTTGCTATTCATTTTTGAAATGTCCGTCAGGTTAAGGGATATTTTAATTTTTACAAAAACTAGAGCACTGTATTTTAGTTATTATATGAAATTGCTTAAAACAACAATGATTATATTCACATTAGGGACTATAAATTTCGTAATAAAGCAGTGATTGATAAAACTGAAAGTTAAAACACTTATATTATTATACATACACAGAAAACAAACGAAAAATGTTAGCTAATTATTTTTTTCAGCAATCGCAGGCCCCGTTTGAGTATGTTAAAAAAAACACATTTCGTTTAAAACACGTTTTAAAGTATGACATCTTGCTTAAAGTAACGGTATCTGCTTTTACTTAAACACTTGCAGTGTTTGTTCTAGTAAATGGAAAATAATACACTTAGTATTTTTATAAAGCTATTAAGATGAGCTATAGAATAAAGTAAAAAAAAAAACGTTTGTCAATTTTTGGCAAAATTTACAATTTTAGTGCAGTCGGATACCGTAAGTGGTGAAATATTTCGAAAATAATAGCATTGTGTAAAACCTGGATATAAACTTTTAAAAAATGACTTAGTTATGTTTTTCTGCGTCATGATATATTAATAGCACATTAACTTGTTAATTTAAAATATCTTTAAGAAAAAAACAGACACTACATTTTTTTTTTGGAAGCTAATCACTATTTCCTTTAGAATGACTCTGAACAAAACAGTCTATCTTAGAAATATTTTATTCGCATCTGCATTAAACTCATTTCGTATCCAACCAAATAACCTCACTCTCAAAACCCACTAAGAATTACCTGTACTATGCACCTTGCCTAACGTAATTATTTTCCTAAAACTTATTAAACTAACTGTGCATTGTTGAACAGGTTTTAAGTTTACCTTTCCACGAAAGGAAAGTCCACAGAGAAAATTCAAGGGTATATAAATAGAAAATTATTTTTCTTCCTCACTCATACACTGAACTCAAGGTAATGAGATTTCAGCACACTACATCAAAATAATTAATTATTCCTGGGTGTATACCAAAAGAAAGGAGGCCATTGATATGCAAATGAAACCAGACCGTGAACAAACAACAAAGCTGTTACTCACTCGTTATTCAATTTGAAACCTGTTAGGAGACTCGCTCTTATTGGTTGTGTCGCAAAGTTCGTTTTCTTTTCGTCATCCAATAAAGTTTAACTGATTGCTTTTTTGATACTTGTATGTGTTAAGTAGTTGGTTTACTGTTACATTTTTTTATTTATTGTTTTTTGGATAGTTTCAAAGCGGAGACTAAAATAATATTTAAAAAAAATGGTTGATTAAAAAGTTAATTAGTATTGGTAAAAATTATTAATTACTTTTCCAGGAGAGAAAAAAGTGGTTGGATGGCCTTTCCAAACACATCGCAAAGAAATAAAACTCAGAGATTCCAAGAAGAAATTATGTCATCAATACGCTTTACTTTATAAGAAAATACGGATAAGTAACACATTTACGAATAATTTTCCTTTGAAAATGCACAAAGTTAAAATTAATCTTTCATTATATTTGATTCATATATTTGATTTCATCTTCATTATATTTGATTTAAATTGTTACAAAAAATCTTATTTCACGGATCTACAAATTTAAAATAAATATCACAATAAAAAATGCAAATTATTAGATGAATAGTACAAAATATGTATTAATTTTAATGAAGACCATTGTGTACGCGAGTAGAACCAAAAAGAACTACAATATTTGGCGAAAAAATTTAATCTGTCATTGAATGATAGCTTTATTAACCCGTTCAGGACCATGATCATATACATATGATTACTTCATGGAACACGGTATCAGATATGAGATTGCATTTTCCTCTTTCTGAGGTCCGTGATCACACCGATGTGATCTGATTTTGGAGCGTATGGAATTTTGAATGATAAGAAACCACAAATTTCGTTGTATTTTATTACTAGTACAGTAATGATTTGATATGAATTTTTTTTAAATGGAGATAGGCTTAATTGGAAAAATCATTTGATCCTGAATAGGTTAAGCTAATTCATACAAGTAGGCAATACAATGAAATAATACAACTGCTAAAATAATAAAAATGCAGGATTTTGAATCATGAATAACTGGAACACACATTGAGCCACTGCTTCTCAAACTTTCAATGTTTGCAATCCAATCTTCAATCATACATTTCAGAGCACCCCTTCCATACAATAATAATGCATTGAATTCATTAATAAAGTAATTTGACACTAAAACAACAATATCCTTAATTATAAATCACACGAATTATTAAGATAAGTATTAAATATTATATATGACAGCCCATGGGGTTACTAGTAAATATTAAACTTTTGTTCTTAACTTAGTATTGTTAAAATTAATTAGCAAATATATTGTGCAGTACTGATATATTTTTAAATGTAAATATGTATTTTACTTTTTGGTATGTACATAAGGATATATTTGTTTTTACTTCCTTTCAGCGAATTAATATTTTTTTAAAGAATCTTTTACTACTGACTTTTCAATATGCTCGCACCCTAAAGAAGGTTATCACGCCCGTGAGGGGAGGAGGAGCGCTCCACAGTTTGAGAATTGTCGCAGTAAGCTATTAGGAGTTCATTATTCAATTCGCAGTATACTAAAGGGTTTTTCTTAGTGGTTATATCGCAAAAATATAAGTATCATAAAACTCTTAAAAAATCAAAGATACCAAACATTTGGGATCAATATATTCAGGCTGTGAGAAATAAACTCTATATTAAGATCCAAAAGTTTATATTTATCCACCGAAGCCACTGTAACGTCTATTCAAATTTTGCATTGATTACTTTGCGGACGAAGGCATAAAAGTTTCATTTCGCGTGTTCCGAAAACGAATCTCCCCACTGTGTCCGTTTCTAGTATGAACACTAGAGAATATATTTAAATATAGATAAAACAATCAGCAGATCTCATCAAAAGAGTAATCAAATTGTCTAAGCTTCCATTTCAAAGCATACCAAACCCTCTGATGATTGTTTTCAATAGAAAACTAAGGGTAATCCGAAGAAGAGTACTGCGTTTCATCATTATTTATTCAGAAAAAAAAGCCCAAATGTTTCTTCCAGATTCATTTTATACATAAAAATAATTCTTCTGTTTCAGAAACATATAAGAACCGAATTTTATTTTTATAAAATTCTCAACGGTTCGCTGAGTTGCAGTGAAGACACAGTCTATTTCATCGCATTTCTTGTAGAATATAATGTTCAAGACTAGAAGTTGTAATTTGTGAAGATGAAAACTGCTGGTACTTTTTAGAAGTCTTAGGAAATTGCCGTGTTTCTTAGAGAGTAAGGATTATGATAGGGTTTTTTTTCTTTAAAAAAAGCCGAAATGTACATAGAAATTTTAGCAATTCCTGTATGGTTATTATTCTAATAAGAAAACATGTTACATGTAAATTATTCAAAATAATAATATTCATACAAGAAGGTAAGAAATAGCTAAATGAATCAATGTAATTATTGATCATAATTTCAGAGATTGTTTTATTTATATTAATTGAGATTGGCTTTGCTGAAAAATTTTAGAACTCTAGAAAAAAAATTCTAATCTCCTAATATTGTTTTGAGATTGTTATTGAATTAATATGTTTTTAAAATTTTCAATAAAAATTAAATGATTTGAAATTTAAAAAAAAACACGATACTAATACTGAAAAATAGAAACTCTAATGTTTGACCTGCAATTATTTGTATTTAGTGACTTTAAAATCTTCGATTCAATAAAAAAGTACTTAACTTTAGCTAAAATTTTATATTTTAGACATCATGTTTATAAATCAGTCGAAACTTATTATATTTAAAGGAAACAATATTCAACGTATAGCATTAGAAACCCTGCTCTAAGGAGTTATCTGACTGAGATTAAATTGCGCATGCATATTCCCTTTAGTAGAATACGCAAACGATTAACTTTTGGAAGCCAATGATACAGACTCTATGTGACTAGTGGGAGTTCTACCACATTAAAAAAGAAAATTTGGATTGTGTATAAAAACAAAGGACATTTTAATGCTAAAGTATAGCTTACAAGCGATGTGGTTTCATTGACCAACTTGGGATGTGCCATCACACCACAAACAGTTTCACGAACAGTATAAACAGATGTCACCATTTAAGAGAAAGCGTGGAATACTTTACTAATTGAAACAAGGTTGCCAAAATACAGGAACGCTTTTTAGTTGGTTCTGAGTGATTCTTCTATTTAACGATGGTGACGATAATGGGTGAATAATTGCCGAAAAAAGGGTCAAAAAGGTACCTTTTGACTGATAAAGACTACTAAGTGCAAGGATAGAGTGATTGCACGATCCTAACTCAAAGAGCCCTTATGCATTCTTATTGATGATCCGATGTGTAACCGGGACACCAGAGACAGTAATAAGCACCAATAGGCGACTCATTGAACGGGGCTGAGGTCTTGTTGGGCATTACACTGACTTCCCCTATTGACATTGCCCATTGACTACCCACATTGAAAAGAGAGTTCAATCTGGAATCTAAAGCTCATAAGTAAAATTTGTTTGAACGTACAATCTTGCTTCGAAATTAGCCCATTGAAAAGTGAAGTTGACATATCTGGAAAATTCCAGAATTGCAATAAGATATTCACTTGACTATCGCCCATCACATAGCCTGAAAGCCCTTTCATTTTATAGCCAGACAAATTTAGTTATCAACAGGACGCATTTTTATTGCTTGTATTCATGCTTCATCAACACTTTTCTTGCCGGTTTAACCACTATATCTCTTCCCAATAGAATAGCTTTGAGCTCCCAGGAGAAGGCGTGACATGCAATTGCACCTTAATTTGTCAATTAGAATGTTTATGACAAACAATTCCGCAAGAGGACATCTGCCAGCTGTATTAGTCAGCTTAATAACAGCTTTAAATCAATTTCTAGTATAATAATTGATTTTAGCAATAAATGTGATGTTCCTTATAACAAATGTTCAAAATGTTGGCCGTCATTCATCAACATCACCTGTAGTCGAGTGATAATATTAAGAACAACACTGTACAGCATATTTGTAGGTATAGCGAGAAATTTGTCTCGGCTGTTGTCTCTTAACATTCCTAATAAAGTCGGACAATTGCGGTAGATTTGAGAATACAGGTTACCCCACAACCTATAGTCCCACGGATTGAGTGTCTAGGGACATAGCAGAAATTGGCGGCTCAGCACGCGATCCTTACCAAAGATATGCGCAAGAGATTTTCACACCCTTTTGGTCATAGGACCGTAGAGTATTTCCATTCTAATAGTACAGCTTAAATAACAATGCCTTTTTTCTTGTAAGCTCAACATATTGCAATTGTTGACATTCCTGTTTCTTCTCTGACAACAGCTTCTTTTATACACAATTTTAATGGGAAGTCACTGACGTTTTTCTACCCAGCGCTACCTATTGAACACTTTTTGCAATTCTTTTTGGATTCAATAAAACCCCATGTCAATTTTCACCTCTCTATCTACATTACCCGGGAATTATTTAATTTTAAACGTTAACGAATTTTGGATCACTTTGCACATTAAACTGTCCATAAGTGGTTTTTTTTAGACTCTAGGTAGACTCCTTGTGTGCCAACAAGTATAACACAAGGCTTACAAACGTAAGTCAATACTCAATCAATAGTGGTAGGAAGTTTTAAGTACAGAGATACAAGCCCAAATGAGAATCAAAAGATAAAAAGAAAAAAGAAGGGTTGCAAATACAATAAACACAAGACAAAATACAAGATTTCTCACATGCAAAAACGGAGACATTCAGTAATTAAAATTATACAATGGTGAATGTTTGGAAGCACTTGTGTGATCAGAATAAGATTTTCAAAATACAAATGCATAAAAAGCTTGCATACCCACAAGTACTTTAGAATATACACACAGACACACACACACACATATATATACGCACTTGCAAAAAAAAACAGAGAGATACATACATACACAGTAAATGTTAGCAAACACACAAAAAATATGATAATAAAATGATAAAATTTATCTTTAAATTTACGATTTAAACAATACGAGAAAAAATGCTATTAATATATGCACAAAACGATGTAAAAGAAGACTTGCTCTGAACAAAGGCAGAGAAAGGAGGAGGCCAGGCTATATTGTTCTTTTGTAGCAATTTATGGAGAGTACGTCTTTCGGAAGAGAATTTAGCACAAGCAAATATTAGATGCTTGACATCCTGGACTGTGTCACTGGAGCAAGAACACTGGTCAGTAGGCGACAAATTGAAGCTTTTCAAATAGGCTTTAAAGTTTCCATACCCACTTAGAAACTGGGTAAGTATAAAATTAGGATGAAAGTGATTAGTTCTTAAACGACTCTGAATAGAAGGAATAAATTCCTTGGTGAAGAGCGCATTATTTGATATCTGATATAATTTATACCCCTCAGAAATAAATTTTTCTTAAAAAATATTTTTATAATATGATTTTGGAATTCCTAGTCAAAACTGCCAGAGCGCGGTTTGAAAATTCGCGGAAAAGAAATAGTTTATTTCTATTTAAGAATTTGATCAAATTTGTTTTGAATTAGAGTTTCATTAAAAAGCAGCAACATCGAGCTATTGATGATGGTATTGTGTCCTTATATCATGATAAAGTGACGAGTAGAAACTTTAACGGGTCCGACTACCCTAAAATTGAAAATTTCGTTACAAATTGACAATTTTTTATGAATTTTTATAGGTTATCTTATTAGCTTATTTTCCATTCAATAGAACAAAAACTACACGTGTTTTTGTAAAAGCAGATGCTATTACTTTAAGCAAGATGTCATTTTAAAACACGTTTTGCTCAAAAGGTATTTTTTTGAAAATGCTCAAACGAGGCCAGCGTTTGTGTATGTCCTACATAAAAGTATAAGTGTTTTAATTTTCAGATTTACCAATCACTGTTTTATTAAAAAATTTACAGTCCCTTATGTGAATATAATTACTGTTTTTTTAATCAATTTCATATAATAACTCAGATAAAGTGCTCCAGTTTTTGTAAAAACTAAAATATCTGTTATCCTGACGGTCATTTCAAATATAAATAACATAGCAACACATCATAATTGAAAAATTCAAAATTTGTTCATAAACTTTTGGTACAGAAGGGGCCGCGTTATGCTATGTTTTGTAAATGTTTAGCCATTTTTTCACATTTTAGTAATAATATAATTTCTTTTTCTCTTCTTAATGTTAGCATATTTTTCTTAAAATGTACTAAATAAATCTAAAAACAACAAAAAAATCCCCATGTCTCCATTTTTTTTAAAAAGAATTTTCGCAAGAGTAGTCGGATACTTTATAAATCTCTTATTCACCTCACAATACATAAATAAAATATATACACTGTTCACACTTCTTTCGATACTTTAATCAGTTCTTCAGTACATTATAAATGAGAGGTACACTTAGCTTGTACATATCTCAAATATTTTTTTCTGAAAGATTGACCATCTGCCCTTCTCTAAAAATCCAAATTAGAATCGTTAAAGAATTTCTCCACCGCTCTTTTTTTTCTTCCGGGTTTCTTCTCACAGCAAGAGGACGTCGCTTAGAGTTAATTGCTTGAGTTTTTATGACACGACACTCCACTATTGTTACCCCGACATAAGCTCAGATGCGCAAAGTTAGCTTCTTTTTACAGCTCACGTAGAAAACGGTGTCAACTAGCGAAGACAAAGTATCAAAAATTGTGGTACATCAGGTGTCAGGGGAATGTCCACATCTCGTCATTAATCTCAAGAACCTCAAAAATTAAAATCCTTTCTGGACAGGAAAGCTTGATAAACAAGGTAAACGCCTTTTATATTAATGATACGAGTAAGTTAAGAAGATTATTTTTAGATATCGTGCAGATTAAATGCTTATTCTTAGGAATGGAATTAATAAATGTTGTCTTTGTTAGCTTTCTCACGTTTTTTCCCCGTGTAAGCTTGATAAATGAAGTTTTAATGATACATAATGAAGGCATATTTTGTGTCTCTACTATATGTAAGAAGAACAGAAAAATTTCAGGAATTCTGAAATTTAAAATTAACCAGACATTAATAGGATACTTTACTATTAAAATAATCACACACAATGTATTTATTTGAAAAGAACTTTGCTTAAGTCATTTAAATACCTTGCCTCGGTACATGATTTGAATAGAAAATTATTTTTTTTTGTGCTAATTCTTTATAAGCTCAACTTTTCATTGTACATGTTTCAGATACATTATACGGGATTAGGATAATTGAGTGCAACATCAGTTAAAACTATTTTTACACGCACTTTCTGTTCAAAATTTATATTTTAAGTCATTAAATATTGTTAGAAGTAACCAAATATGAGGCACTCAATAATAGTTTGTTTGATTGACATAATTCATACTCATGAAATATTTTTTTCATTAATTTGGAACTAATCACTTTGAAAATATACATAATTCATATATTCAACAATGTTCGACTAAATTTGTTAATTTTATGCTAAACTCGAGCTCAGATATTTTTTTGGATGTCAATTTTTATATTTAAACTAGCTTTTACCCGCGGCTCCCCTCGCGTTGATGTCTTTAAATAACTGTCAAAGTCACAATCATTATCATTAGAAAGTAAATATTATAATATGGTAATTTTTTATTGCTTGTCTGGAACCCCAATAAAATTTAAAAATTCTAAAATTTTAATTCTAATTTTTTTTTATAATTCCTCTTTTTCCTTTTCATTTCCTTCAATCCCCCGCACGTCGTTTAAATTTTCAATGTTGATTTTATGGACAATAAATCAAAACTTTTTATGAAACTGTCAATTAATATTACCACAGAATTTTCAATATCACACGCGCGCAATTCGCTAAAACTTTATTCCATTTCCCTCTTTAAAAAGTGGGAGAAAATTCGAATTAAAATTATCTGGGATTGACGGAATAGAGAACTTATTAGCCAACTTGGCGATATTTCTCAAAGTTTGAGTTTTACATTTAATAAACGTTACGTAATAAATGTTAGACATTTAATAAAAAACCATCTAAAAAATTTATTTTTGTAAAGATGCCAAATTACACTATGTTTCAGTTATTTGTTACAAATGTGAGAAAATTTTTATTAAAACTTCCATTTTTGACCAAATGCATAATTTTGCGCCAACTTGGCGGGGAGTAAGCAACGTCCCACGATTTTACCCGTATAGTTCCCGTTCCCGTAGGAATATGGAGATAAAATATATTTTGTTACTCGCTGATAATGTAGCTTTCTATTGGTGAAAGAATTTTTTAAATCGAACCAGCCGTTTCCGAGATTAGCCGGAGCAAACAGACCGACAGACTGACAGACAAACAATTTTAAAAAATTATTTTTTGATATAAGTACCGTATAAAATGCATTTACTTTAAATGCATTTAGTAAAAAGCTGCTAACTTGAAATTACAAACAGACACTTCAATTTTATTTATTTATATAGATTGATGTGAAGAAAATTCAATATATGAATTCACACAAATGAGAGATTACATATTTTCAAAATGGTTTCGCATTCTGATGGTAAGGCTATGATAATATTTTGCTCGAAATTCGATCGATTTCTAGACGTATAGTGAAAAGGAAAAATAACAACTAATTTTACAGCATCAATTCTATAAGAAAAAGAGCAAGTATTTCTATGAGTTCCAAAAAGTATATGTAAAATGATAATCTTGTTAGCAGAAAGCTAACAAGCAGAACACTAGTTTTCTAGTTTTAAAGTTGGTATAGTGTATTAGCCCTTTTTTGTATTACTTTTATTTAAATTTGGCATATGAGTGTATGTTTATGAAATTATGTATGTAATTTGACTTTAATTCTAGATTATGTTACTAAAATTTTTTTTAAATAATTCCCCATTTTACTATTGTCTTTTATTAATTCAGAGATTTCGCCTTAAATTTTTGATATTTAGAATAACAAATTGTTTCTAAAAGCTAAGGATGTATAAATTCTTGAATTTTTTTTAAAAAAAAATAACGGTTAAATTTTTTTGATTGCTTAAATTACTACATTCTATAGCAAATAAATAAATAAAAAACGACACATTAAGATCCATCAAACAATTCTTTTTTAATGTGTCGTTTTTTTTTTAGATTTTTTTTAAATTTAAACAACCCACCAATCTTTGTCTCTATCGGAGAAAAAAATTGTTGGGTTGTCTATACAAAAGACATATACAAAAATTGGTTAAAATGTCTTTGCATACGATATTTCATTACATTCGGGCCACTCCTTCTTGGTGCGTCTTTTTTTCTTCTTTTGTTATAGCGTGTATATATAGGATTTTATTTCAGCCATACTTTCATTTGTCGCAATCTTGGCGAAATATTTTCCTCATGTTTGATAGATGTCCATTACAGAAAAATGAGCTGCTGGAGGAATTTTGCACTGTGATTTTTAACTGTGTGTTTAGAGGAAATACACAGATTTTCTTTTAATTAAAATAAACTACCAATATTTAAAAAAATGAATTTGATACGTTTAACAAAAAACATTTAAAAAGTCTTCCTTTATTATAATTATTTTTTAAATTTATGTCTCGTTGAGAAAGTTGCTATAAAATAAGTTTGAATGGTTTTCAAAAAATATTCGCTTCAGACATTAAATTTTCATTTTTCTTTAAAGATGGGCCACACAAACTACTTCTAGCTAACATTTTTTCACTCTCGATTCAATTCATTTAAATTTGCGAGATCGTAGATTTTAAGGCAAAGTGGGTTAGATTTATTTCTTCTTTAGTAAAATTAAAAGTATATAACATTAACATTTTTAATGCATTTTTCTTCTGAAACATTAAACACGTTTTTAATTTAGTCGATTTATTAGAATGTATTAAAAACATCGTACTTTAATGCATGGGTTTTACGGTTATAATCTTTCCGACAAAAAATCTTCGAATTAAATTTTACTTGCAGGACGCAGTTATTGAAAAAAAAATAGCTTTGGAGAATTTAATGAGAAGAGAGTAAAATAAAAATTTATTAAAAAAAGCTGTTCTCAAGGATGGAAGTGTTTTTCTATTTCATGAGTACCGGGATATATTTAACGCCCATTAAAATGTCTTAAATAACTTTAAAAAAATGTAACTTTGATTTTAATTACTCTTCTTTTTTTATATTTGGTATCTCTATAAAAATGTGTGAACAACGTCTTAGACATGATAAATAATGTATATATTTAATCATTTAAAGCAATTTTTCTTTAATAGAAATAAACAAAAGCTGGAAATTTTGTAGCCTTTTTACTATATGCTTTGAAATAAAAGTCTATCACTATTGAGTGAATCTAGATCTAAATAACCACACTCACATAAAAATTTCAGATTTACTTTTATCTTTTCCATTATTCTGATTTTAAGCAATGACATACCGAATCTACTCTAAAGTCATTACTCAATTCGAGACGCATTAAGACGTCTGGCAACATCAGCTTGTGGTAATTCCAATTCCATCAATCGAAGTGATCACTATCTTAACAAATAAAGTAAACGATCGCTTGTGATATGGTCAAAATTATCTTAATGCAAGAAATTAAAGATCAACAGGCATTAAGAATAATTCTATACACAAATTGCTCAAGTTTACAGTTTTTTTCTTACTGCAATGCAAGTTTCTAATCTTGAATGGAAAACGTGAGGTTAAATTTACATTACATTTATTAAGGGAATACTAATGATCATTTATATAAACATCGTAACGTTTACCTTTACTTTCATTATTTTAATATGGAGCGTCAAATGAACTATTTTACTTTACCTTCCGAAAGCCAGTACTTATCTAAAAATTGTAAAATTTAAAGTAAATTTTTAATGCATGTGTAAATACATTAAAAAATATCATTAATTTGAATAGAATTCAATAGATATACAAAATCAAAAGTATGTACAGAATGTTGTTACGAATTTTGAGTAATCAATGCTTAATTTCATCTTAAAATAGAGTAAATAATTTATATCTGGATGTTTAATATGTTAACATTAATTTCTGTTTTATTTATTTTATGACAAAAAATTTAATATACGCAAAGAACGCTTTCCCTTACAATATAACCCTTTCGCGACGAAGGACGCAAACGCGTGCGTACCGCCAGGGCCGGAGGATTCTAAAAGAAGTGCCACTCACAAGCCGGAGGGTTTTGATAGTTAAACCTAAATCCATAAAAATACCGAAATATAAACGCGTTGTTCAATATTATTATGTATATTATACGAACGGCACACACACACACACACACACATATGCTTCAAATATTTCGTATTAATATTCTTTATTTACTTCAGCCTCTTTTTGTTTAAGTACAAGATTTTAAACATTTTATTTTAAGCATTTGTAAAAGTCGACCTTGTAAAAAAGTAAGAAAAAAAAAGACAAATTTTTGGTCTACCAGAACTAATTATCCATAAAAAACAAGACTGAAAACCCAAATCAAATGCTTTAGCGAAAATAAATCTCTCATCTTCACTATAAACAAAAACCACATGTTCATTTCAAGAGCAGTCGTAAAGCACTCAAACATTCCTTTCCCCTTATGTTTATAAAACAAAAACCACGTCTAAGAGAGAAATATTTTCTCTCATTTCGAGTAGGTCAGATCTCCATGTATCTCAAATCTTATGGACATAGAATGCCATCCATTGCCAAAAAACTGAGCTTAAAAAACGTTCCAGATCCCTGGCACACCGGTGACTCGCTAGGCCTGAGAGGAAGAAATACCCTGGCGCAGGTACGCGACACTCGTCTCCTGGCTGTGTTTCGTGCAGGCGCACGGGTGCGACGAATGTCCCGAAGGGGCTAATTGTTGATCAAAACTATCTTAGTTGGATTATCAATGTGTCTGTGTTATTGGATTATTCTGTGTGCACGAAACACCACTAACTCCAGATAACTTCATTTGGCAGCAAGATGGTGCACCACCTCACTGGCATCTCTCAGTACGCGATTAGTTGAACATCACTGTAATCGACAATGGACAAAGGGCCTCATTATAAAGCTTGTTTTGCATGGCCTCCACGTTCACCCCATCTGATACCATGTCCTTTATATCCTTGAGGGTTCAATAAGGATTGTATATGCGTATCTCCGCTACCAGCTGACCTTCCAGACTTATGATATCGCATTGAAGAATCTGTTGCAAGAATTACCTCAGACACACTAAACAAAGTTTGGGATGAATTCGCCTATCGATTTGATGTGTGCGGTGTAACGAATGGGGCTCACATTGAACAGTTGTAAACTTGAAGGCAAAACTGTGTCAGATACTGTTTCATTCGATGTATGAATTGCACTAGAAAGTTGTATGTAACAAATCCTATAAAGCGTTTAAACTCTGATATTCATTTAGAAACAAACACCCGGTATATCCAGTATATATACATGAGTATAGATATACGCAATACACAGATAATTACAAACATAAAAGTTGTTACACTTTGCTTAAATCGGAAAAATACAATAAAATATAATTAAAAAAAACTAACCCTTGAGTTTAAAAACGTAATACATTTTACATTAATAATGAAAAATTAATGTAAATTAGTATATTCTCTTCCACTTATTGGTAATAAATGAGGTGAAGTTATTCTTTTAGATCTTTGTTCAATAAGCGAATAGAGATCCAGAGGAAACTATTTTGCACCTTAGAAAATTAGCATTATGAATCATAGGATTTTGTAAAAGATTTATGTGTTGTCTTTTAAGAACAAATTTGAAAAAAAAACAATTAGTTTTCTTTTCTTCTCTTCTACATTTAAAAAAAAATCATTTAAAAGTAAGTTATATCTATTAGTTATTTCCCTTTTTTTATTAGAAATCTTTTAATGTTTCAATTTAATCATATACTACTCTCAAATCTCTTAGAATCCAATCTACATAACTCATTAGTTTATAAGACATTTCTATCCCCAAGTGTTTCGTGAATTATATGAAACAAGAAAATAATTTTGAGCGTAATCCAGCCGGGGAATTCAAATGCACCAGAAGCATGAGAATCCATTTAATAAAAATAAGTGGAAGTTACATATGGATAATATAAATTGCGCCTTAAGCCTAAATTACATTCAGTATAAACAAAAGGAAGATCATTTAATACATAGCTATATATTTAGAATACACGTTACAGTTGTAATGTTTATCTTAAAAACGTATAGGCTACGAACTTTTCATTTTATAAAATTTACATTTGCTTCACAAAAAATTAATTAAAAGTAGATAAACTAGAAATGGACTCCTAATCTTCTTATTTTTCACTTTCTAATGGAATTATAAATGTCGACATCTTTATCTTGTGTTCTACAAATCAACTTACCCATTTAAATTTTAATATTTCTAAGCGAAATACCTGGTCTATGCATAAAACTCAATATTCATCAAAGTTTAAAATTTAGTTTTAATCAATTTTTTTAAACCCATTTTTAAAAATAAAACAGTAAAAACAGGAAGTGTTTAGAAGTATTTCAGAACACGAGGAATTTCCATTCGGTTGAGGTTAAAATTATATAATCATTGGTTCTCTAATGAGGAAATTAACTTATATTGTGCAATTTGACTGAACTTCAATAGTTAAAGAACAAACGCTACATTATAATACATATAGTATAATATAATACATATAATCAACAGACTCTTTTGGTTTCTACCTCTTTTCTAATAGTTCTATCTCAGTTTCTTATTATTCATTTATTTTCCAAATCTAGTACAATATTCAATTCCACCATTTATTTTCTAGCTATGTTTCATAGAATCCGGTTTCAATCTCTTAGCTTTGTGGGTAGTATAATTTTGTCTTATTATTTTATTTCTCATTTTATTATAATATACATAAAGTATAAATACATTTGTATGTGCATATGTGTAAATATATATTTTCACTGCTAAAATGCAAAAAATTTAGATTTATTTTTATATTTTTTTGGAAATACCAATTTTCTCATCAATATTCTATGATCTAATTATCACTCAATGTTCTTTCTTCCTCGCCCTCACAATGTTGGATCTTATGATGATATATCATTAATAAAGTTGATTAATCTAAAATCTACAATTAAATTAATATTTCTTGTTTGCTCCACAAATTTTGAATTATTAATATTATATTTTTAAGAGAATTTAAAGTATTTACTTTTTAACTCAGAACATTTTTTAAAAAAAACCTTCTTTATTATAATTCAAATTCTTCATCATTCCGATCATTACGTAAATTTATTTTTCATAAGATATTCAGATAAACTATTTACTTACTCAACGGGGCGTGATATCAATTACATAAATTAAAAATTGCGTGCTTAAAGTATCCGATTACTTTTGACAACTTTTTTTTGTTGAAAAAATGGAGATATGGAGATTATTTTGTTGTTTTTAGATTTGTTCAGACATTTTAAGAAAAATATGCGAAAAATAAGAACAGAAAAAAAAAGATTATTATTACTAAAATAGGGAAAAAAAGGGTACAAATTTACAAAAAATAGCATAAACGCGGCCCATTTTGTACCAAAAGTTTATGAAAATTTTTTCAATTTCTTAATTCTAATGTGTTGCTATGTTAATCCTTTTTGCAATGACCTTCGGAATAAGATATATTTTTATTTTTACAAAAGCTAGAGCACTTTATCTTAGTCATTATATGAAATTGCTTAAAAAAACAGTGATTATATTCACATAAGGAACTGCAAGTTTTTAAAATAAAACAGAGATTGATAAATCTGGAGGTTAAGACACTTCTGTTGTTATTGCTGCTGCTAATACCACCTGTCTGACGTAGTCAGATCGAGGCCCATGAAATTCATCATGGCATCGGGCTATATTAAATGCTTGTCGTTAGCCGTAGTCTTAAGCACCATTTAGGTGACTACATGATTTGGCTCGGTTCCACCCCAATTTGAGGGAGACTTTTCAGGGGCTTCCCACCTCGCTCCTTTTCCCACCAACCTCACGAGAGGACTGGCAGCTCGATATCTATTTAGCCCCCATACCGCAAAAGGGGGGGAACTATACATTTACAAACATCCATGCCTTCTCCGGGATTCAAACCCAGTCCCTACGGCACAGTAGTCAGTGTCACTAATCACTATACCAGATGTCACTAATCACTGTACCGACTAAAATGATAACTAATAATAAGTAAATTAATTTATTTTACCAGTATTAAAAAGGACCCATTCTGTACCAAAAGTTTACTAACAAATTTTCAAGTTTTCAATTCTGATGTGTTGCTATGTTATTCTTTTTTAAAATGACCTTCAGGATAAGAGATATTTCACTTTTTACAAAAACTAGAGCACTTTATCTCAGTTTTATATGAAATTGCTTAACAAAACGGTATTTATATTCACATAAGGAACTGTAAATTTTGTAACAAAAAGGTGATTAATAAATCTGAAGGTTAAAAAACTTCTTCTATTACACAGAACATACAAAATTTCAGTTAATTATTCCTAAAACTTGTTTACAATCGCTGGCCCCGTTTGGTCATCTTTAAAAAACACAGACACACATTTCAAGTAAAATGCGTTTTAAAGTATGACATCTTGTTTAAAATAATGACATCTACTTTGCTGAAACACTTGTTGTAGTTTTTGTTCTAGTGAATGGAAAATAATAAACTTGATATTTTTATAAAGCTAATAAGAGGGTGTATAAAATAAAGTCATAAAAAATGTCAATTTTTGGCAAAATTCACATTTTTAGGGCAGTCGGATACCTTAAAGAAATGAATGTTTTCTTTTTTTATTGTGAGAAAATATTTAAGGGGAATTGTTGGTGAGATTCCTATGTTTCTTTTGCATTTATATTGTATAAATTGTAAATATTCGTCCTTTCTTCTGTATTCTTTTATATTGTACATTAATTTTTTATTTCGATTTAAGGTATCCGACTACGAAACCAGAATTTTGAAAAAGCGTACAAACGAATTTTTTTAGCATTTAATGTTATTTATACACGTATAAAATTGTTTTCAGAAGATTATTACAATAAAAATTATTTAAATGCAGTATTTTGGCAAAAAAAAAAAAAAAACGAACTTAGAATTGCTTATTTTCAAAACATTATTCTTTTATGAAAAATACTTCTATTAATAATATATATCTTATATATAGGTACAGATCTCTATAGAGAGAAGAGAGAGAGAGCCTGAAATAGGATTTTTGAAAAATTTACATTGTTTTCAGAGTTATTACCTTTTGAAATAATTACTGATCTTTTTTTGGTAAATTTCTCCCTCTGATATACTAAAATACAGATAAATCCATTTTTAAGTTATGTAGTTCAAACATCCCAGTTCCGGCTCTACACAGATGTCTGTGATATACATAAGTAAAATATTATTACTGTTATAGAAGCATTTTCCATATAAAGATAATCTTTTGAAAATAGTTAATTTTATGCTCATCATTTGCCAAAATGCTACAATTAATTAAATTTTTAAAATATAGTTTTAAAACAATTTTGAACGCGTATTCTAATCTAAGTGGCACTAAATATTTCAAAAAAATATTCGTTTGTACGCTTTTGCAAAATTGCGGTTCCGAACGTAGTAGATAACTTAAGGGGTAGTATACCGCACTACTTACTCGACATGAATATCGCCAACCACCTAAGCCCTTAACCACCAGGCAACTAATGTGCCAAGTAATGCATAATGTGCATTATAAGCTGTGTTCGGTATATTTCGCCTAGGGAAAATCTGCGTTTTGCAGCGGACGAACTATGTCTTGTTTCTCCTAGAATCTTTCGAAATTCAACTAGAAGGCTTCTCAACATACGGTCGTTCTTATCTCTCAAATAAAAATATATTACATTTTCATATATAATATGATATTCGTTTACTTCTTTTCAAGAGTGGACACATGTTGTTGTTATGTTAATAAACTTTAATTATTCTTTATTATCTTTTTATTGCGTTTTGGACTATCCACATTACTGTGCCGAGGGCTCAGGTTTGAATTCCGGAGAAGGAATGGATGGTCGTAAAAGTATAGAGCCTACGCGGCTTGAGGGTACTTTAAATATTTGTCCAGCCGAAAGTACTCTCCAAAGATTGGAGTTAAAAGTAAGAGGTAGACCTCTGAGGACCTTTTCTCTTCAGGGTGTTTTCTCACAAAATTGGAATGGAGCGGAAACAAAACATACTTTCCTTTGGTTAGTTTCCAAAGTTACTGCGAAATTTATGGCATAATGTAATCCTCTTGCCTCGAAGAATTTCGTGTATCCTCAATCTGACACCGTTTATCGGATAGTGTTAGTAACAACAATAAATTATTGAAGACAATTACTCCAACATAAATAGTCTCCGTTCAGCTGGATAGACAACTGTATAGATTAATCGTACGCAAGCTATATGACTTTTTTTAAAAATAATTTCCGATTTCTTAGTGAAACCTAACTTTTATTTAATGTAAATAAAATATAACTTAATAAAAAGAAAAATAGAAAATTTGCTGATATTCGACACTAAGTTTGTTGTATCAACGTGTTAATAATAAATTCAAAAACAATTTTTTGTTATGTTTCAAGTTAATAATGACACCTTTTAATCTGTGAATGAATACTATTTCACACACAGGTTGCACCAAGTAACAGACTGTTTATAATAATCTACCCTGAAAATATGATCCACTTTGAAGGTAATGTCTACCGTAGTTTTTTTTTAAATCAGGCGAACATCAATTTATATCAGACATACCTAATCATAAACAAGAAGATCCAATATTCATTTAATGCACACAATATGTGTTCTTTCCTGAAAGGGCAGATCATAAATAACAACTCGGAAAACCAGCAGAAGCCCAAAAGATAGGAAGAATATTTCTGCAGAAAAATGACAAGAGCAAAACCAAACAAAAATTGATTCTTTTCAATTATCGTATAAATTGTTTCGTATCATTTTTCAAAAATATATAGGATATTTCGATAAATCAATTTAACAGGATTAAAATGTCAAACAATGGTCTTGGGATGATGTTTCTTTTGCCAAAAAATAAAAAAAATATTACATTGGTTACAAGATTTTTTGAAACATCTTTTGATATGAACATTAATATTTGGAAAGTTATGTTATAAAACATTTTGGAAATTCTGTTAAAGTATTAATTGCGGTTAAGTATCTTAAATATTAAACCAAGTGTTTTTAAATGTTTGTGACTTAAACAAATTTCTGTGAGAAATTAAAGATTAATATTTAATTAAATTTTGAAATTTATAGATTATGGTCAGTAATTTGTAATTGCTTATTATTGTAATTTTAAATTATACATTCTGTGAGTTGTAAGTTGTGCATGTGAACTTACCTTAATATGTTATTTCATTGTTGAATATAATAAAATAATGATTTAGTCATTTGATTTAAGAAATGGTTCCTCCAAAACGAAATACACTCACGCACACACACACAAACACACACACATATATATATGCGTATTTTTAAAATAAACTTGAATAACATCCTTTTTATATTTGTAGTTTTCTTACAAACAGTAATATGACAATTTTATTTTATTTCAAGTGACATGACATATAATGAATAAGAATCGTCTCCTTTTATTTCGAAAACCGTTTCTGACTGTCATTCATTTCACAAACTATACAGCCATATAAAAAAAATGGTGACTCGAAATATGTCATTTATTCTAAGTTCTACTATCTGATCTTTGGCCATTATATAAGTTTCTCCCACGTACGTCAAAAAAGTTCTTTTTAACATTTGGTTGCAATAGTAAACTAAGAATACACAGCATCATGAATCAAAATCCATTCGGTTTAATGCATGTTTCTGTTAACTTCTTGAAAGTAGCTATTATTCAAAACGTGTCACGTGAAATGAATTGAAAATCTTGAATGCACTTTCTCAGATGGGAAATTTTGAACAGCTTTATTTACTATTCATATGATATTTCAAAATAAGACGGAGCAGAAAAGATAAGAAAGCTCGAATAGTTAAGTTTTAAATTTATTTGTTAAAAAATATTAACTTTCGCAATTATGAAAATCAAAGAATATAACGGTTTTATTTTTAAAGTATATGTTAATAAATTCAAAGAAATAAGTAATAAAACCATTTAAGTGGTTATTGAAATCAAAATACGTATAAAACTTTTAATGGATTATTACATGAATCTGAAATAAGAAATCATATTTCTCCGACTTAAACGTTTATCAACTGAATCAACGGTAGTTTAGTTTCAAAATCCTCCACAGAAACAAAAATTTGCCTAACTTTTTTAAGCTAAAAAAATATTGTTATTATGTAAAATAACCTGAAAAATTGACTTTAAGAAAAAACACTATCATTCGCAATGATAGAGTTAATACTTTTTAAAATTTAATAAAGGCATTTCTGCGCCAAATAATATACAATATTATTTAACAGTGGAAATTACTTAATGAAAAAAAAAGAAATTCTAGGAAAACAAAGTGTTTAGATGCTTAGTTATTCAGAAAAATTCACGTATTTTTCTATTATGTTTTGTATATAAAGATATGTGTTGGTATTGTAAAGAAGAAATGCATGACTACATTCTATGCTATATTTATATGAAATTATTTTTCCGGATTTTTTTCGAAATAAAGCTTTTTTCAGTTATTTTGAATTAGTACTCAACTCAGAATTTAATCTAAATGTAGCATTTTAAAATTACTGTTATTTTACTTGTTTTAATATAATTTTAGAAAATTATTTTCCTCATAGTTTGAACTACGTTAATATTCAATTTCGTGCTTTGTATGAAGAATGTTTTTATTTTAAATTTATATTTGACAGTTCTTAGAATCATCAAGATGATTTCTGAAAATCATCCTGACATCCAGTGTAATAAGTAATTATTTTGTTTATTCTGTTTTTTTAAAAGTGTCCCCTTGTTTTCCATTAATTATATGTATTTAATAAAAAAATATGCATAAAATCCAATACTGCAGAAATTTTAACAAAATATTTCGCAAGCATTCATTTATATAAAAAATACAGAGCAATTTTATGAACATCTAATCATCTTATTATTAAAAACAATACGTCTGAGCGTTTCTAAAAAAATCCTATTGGGTTACTTCTGTCGGTATTTTCTGAGTAAACAGGCACAAGGCATTTCGATCGAAAAACATATTTTTAAGTTATTTTTATACATTACCTCTCTATGACTGTAATATTCATATATAATCTACAACCGAAGTAAAATATTAATCCTTTGATAGATAATAAAAAAGTACCAGACGAAGTAATAACGCAGTTTTGCTTTTTTCGGTAAATATTTCTATACACGTACCAGACAGTAAGTTTCTTTTGTAGAACTGATCGTATCCTTTCATAGAAACTGTAAAGCTTTTTTACATCCAGTATATAGCCAAATGGTTTGCGAAGCTCATGAGGGTAGTATGTCTGCCTCTTGAAATAGAAAGAGACGTTTTAAAAATCATGTTTTATAGACGAAAGGAAGATCTATGGACATTAAAACACACATTTGAGTTTTTATTCTAGCATTAATTTTCAGATTTGAATTCGAACATATCATTTGACTAATACAATATTTTGAATTTCAAAAAAATTGATATTTTTGTAGATCTATCCCATTTAATCTCTCAAAATTCAGTTCACGAGTTATTTTAAAAGCTGAAATACTTTTATTAAAGAAATGACTTAGTATTCTAAATTAAGTGTAGAAATAAACTTTGGACGAAACATTCACACAACCTCAAATGTATATGTATATATATATTAAACTGTAAGCTATTTCCAGATGATATCCGGAAGTTTTTCAATCGGTTCAAACATGCTAAATTTTGAGGGCTAAGAATTTGAAAACACGGCAAGTCCCTACTCTGACAGACATTTCATTGGTGGCATCATCTAACGGTGGCTTCCACTGACAAATCAATTCCACGCTTGAATTGATTCAATTAAAGCTCTCGTAGGATGCAAAATATTAACGTGAATACCAGAACATAATTGATAATCTAGGGATCTTTTACATGCCACATAATCATGCGTGAATATGATTTTCACATCTAGAAAATCAATGGCCGTGATCGAACGCGCAACCTTAGCTCTCCACGCCATTTCTAAACCGCCTTGGTCCAAATTTCTCTCAAGCATTCCGGCATTCCTATTTTTCAATTAAAGTTTTCATTTAACATTAAAATTAGGAACCTTTGTTTTATTTTTGAATAAAAAATTTAAAGCAATTAATTTTTTTAATAAATTTTCAGGTAAAACCAAGGCATGAGAGCAGAATTCTCTGAAGTTTGAAAAATTCTCTCTGTGTAAAAGGACAATCATCGGAAAAGCACAATTAGGATATATGATAAGAACGCTAGGTTTCCTTCCTAAAATACTCAAAACTTAAAATTTCTTTTTAAAAAATAAATATTTAATTTTAAATTAGAAGAATTGATAAGGATAAAATTGATTTGAAGAAGGCAGTAGCTTGATAGACAACTCGAATTATATAAAAATGAATTGAGTAAAAAGTAATCTTTTCGGTATTAAAATTGTAAGAATAATTAAAAGAGAATGGATAGACATATCAAGAACAACACATCAATCCTCTTCTGTAAAAACTTCCTATTCGTTAAAACATTGTAATTTTTATTATATTCTAAAAATTATGGAATAGATATTTTCAACCAATTTCCGATACCTTGCAATGGAAATCCTGTAATCATTTTCTCTACCACAGATACGAATTTTAACCTTAATAATGCTTTAAAAACAACGCATAATTCTCGTTCCCTTACATGCAATATCCTTTAGAAAATCCGTTTTAATTTATGAAGGGCTTATATTTGTATGACATACTCATACCAATACAAGAACTAATACGTAATAGATTTCAATTATTAAATATAAAATAATTTTATTACGGAATAATTAACGAAATAGTTTAAAGTTGCATATTGAAGGGAAGATTTTAGGAAAGGTAAAACTTTTTACAGTTGACGTTTCCTACAATTGCTTTCGTCATCAATCCCTATGCTTCAGTGTCGAATTACTAGCAAAGGAAATAATTAAAAAAAAAACCATTTGAAATAAATCACTTTTTGTATTTATAAAAAGTAATAAAAGAGCTTGTTTAAAGTTCATAGTTCCAAGTTCGAATTAAATTGTTATATGATTTTTTATATCGCAACGCGTAATGATGAAACAACTCAATATACTTTTTGATGGTTAGTTTCTGCTCTTAACAGTTTCAATTAGGTAACGAGGATGAAATGCTTTCAATAAAAAATTCACCATGGGAGGAATTTTAAACAGAATATTGTTTATCATACATTAAACTAAATTATTTCACTCGAAATTTCCATTAAATCAGATCAACGTATCAAATTTCCTATAGCTTAATTTAATCTTTCCTAACTGTAAGTAATTATTACAACTATTATTACTATTCTAATTATTTTTGACAAGTTATTATTGATACTATATCTTATTTAATAATTATAAGTTAACTAGCATTTTATAATACATTTTCATTATTCTTTTATTAAATTAAATTAATTTAATGTAATTTAGAGCGTGTTACAATTGATCTAGATAAATAACAAACTTGTATTTAAGATGTTTCAAAACAAAAGGTGCATTATTAAATATGCCAAATTACGAAGAATAATTCATTAAACGTTGCGGACATTTTACCAAGATTTCAAAAATTAAGTAAATATTTGTTTAACATAACGAAGCAATTCTTTGATTTTTATTATTAACGTTTACTGTGAGAATTGATATTTCGCTAGCGACCAGCTTATTTTGCAACATTTACTAATAATAATTTTCTTTCAAAAAAGTTCCCAAATGTCTATTATTCTCTCGTCATTTTAAGCAAATAATGGTCTAGGAAAACCGAGAAAACTGATTTTAGATGCATTTTAAAGGGTTTTATCAAGTAAACACCTGCTTGTTATGCTTTTACCTTATCTGATCTTCACATATGTGTAGTATTACATCTAGAAGAATGACTGATGATAAATGATTATGTTACATCGCTTCTTTTACGCCTGAAGAATTTTACAAGCTGTTTATCAAAATATAGAAAGTGTACTTTTAATTTTCTGCATGTATTCTTCATTATAATTTATATTATTTAGGTTTTTAAATATATTTCATTAATATATGCTCACGATTTTTTACTGTTATTTAAAAGAGAATTTCAACGCAGACGATTTTTCACCGGAAGATAATTAAATATTTGTTTTTTTGTTTATGTTTATAGTTATTACTAAAAGGAATCTGTTCATTCTAAAATTAAATATAATATATAAATATTTTTAGAATTAATACTGCTCATAAAGCAAATGATGATTTGTAAGGTATTGATGATTTGTAAGCTTATCATCAGAGGTTGAAAGTTTTTACAAGTAATACTTTTGCTTCCATTCTTCTTCTGTAGCATTTTCTTAAAAGTTTTTCAACATTTTATATTTTTAATGAAATTTTTTTACCATATCAATAAATGATTGATACTATATGGAAAAAAACCCTTTTCTTAGTGAGTATGCATTTTTTTTATTTGAGTATTTGTTCTATGAATAGGAAGTTGATGATCTTGTAATTCTTATAGATTATTTCATGTATATAGAATTATATAGAATTTTGTAAAAAAGTTATTTTAAATTTTATTTTTAAATTTGCATTGATCAATTATTTGTAAATTTGAATTGTGATTTTAAGTTTCAATAGATAATAATTTAAATGTTATAAAAAATTGCTGACGTCATTTTAAAAGTAGAAGAAAAAATATTATTTCTTTATTTGTTCTAAATAAGACTTTTTTCTAGTTAGGAAACTTGTTATTTTACAAATAGGTCTGTTTTTGTGAAGCATGAATTAATTTTATTGTTGATCCAGTTAGTTTATTTTATTATTCAATATTTATACTTTACGCGTTTCTTTGTTCATCAAATATATAAACACACGGCGATAAATGGGTGTAGATTTCCATAGTTTAACTAATCTATTAATTTTGTATTATATATAATTTTTCTTTAACATAATATACTATTTTCTTAATAAACTCTTATTATGTGTTCTTCCTCCGTTCAAAATTTCTAGTATATTTTACTAGAAAATAACCCCATTATCGTGGGATGTGTTGCAAATCGTCACAGTTATATTAATGCAGAATCGCTGAAAATTTGAAAATTAGAAATTGGCTCATTAAATCATAAAATTATATTAAATATGATTTTTGAATGATGGTAATAATGAATAATTATGTGACTCTAAAATACTTAAAAGTTCTTGAAGAGTAATAGTTACTTTCTATCATTCCAAATAATTCCCATTTTCTCCAAAAACTATTTCAGTATCTGATTAGCAACATTGAAAAAAAATATAATCAAGTTCAAATACTTATTTATGCATTTTAGAAGTATATTTTGTGAATGTAAAAATTTAAATGCATACGCGTAAAATTTTGATTAAATCTAATTTTTATTCTATATACCATATAATTTAGCTAATTAAGTTTTTGTAAATGAAGATCTTGATAACTTATTACCAAATTAAAAATTCAAAATTTCTGGACACTTCTTTTAAATTTGTTAACAATCTGAACAACTAAATGAGAAAATTCTCTTTTTTTTCGAATTTAACAAAACTGTTAATTAGATTTATCAATTAAGGGCCTCTTTACGAAATGTTAAAAAAGAAATATACCTAATCAGAACAACTTTTCGGATAAAAAAAATCCCTCCAACCTTAATGTTATATTCTACCTGCACCTTTCTATACATGTATTCATATATTACTTATTTAAGTCTTATGTCATATACTGAATAATTCTGAAAAGTTTTAATCGATTAAAATCCCAAGTTCTTTTTAAAGAAACGATAGACTATCGTGCTTTTATACAGGCTGTCTTATACATATCACTCATACTCTTCACTGCCAGATTCCTCGCTGGAAATACATAGAAAAATGCCCCCATGTCCATAGTTTACAAGAAAAATACAAAAATTATGACGTCACAGCCAGTGCAAGAAAAGAACATCGCATTGGAGATGGACACATCAACAGTTGGATTCGTAAATATTTAAGAAGACAGATATTCAAAGAGTCTACCATGCTTATCCAGGTGAGCTTCAGCGGCCCGTGGAATGGAAGAGTGCACACATCGCAACAGCACGGGGTCCACCGAAGTACAAGCAGCACGCCGACGAAGACTGTGTCCATTGTTGTTGTCATGACGTCTTGATACACGAATTCTTTAAGATGAATTCATTAAAAAATCCAACAATGTGAGATCTGTTGATCGTAGCTGGCATAGAACTAGATCTCCATGCCGAATCCAGTGGAAGGGGTATGCCCTATCCAGTCAATCACGTACAGAAGCACAGAAATCCACTACGGCCTCAACAGGAATTCTCATACATCATTATTCCTTCATTGTCCTTTACCAGGTTTTTACTATGGGTCACACAGGTACAGCTCTTTAAGATTTTTATATACACTACCAACGAGAAATCAGGCTGTGCAGAGTTTGGGTGGTATTATGGGGACACCCCGTGTGTCAACATATTTGTTTAAGTACGAAATAATTTTACTTTCTACCATTAAACACATAATTTTTATCCATAAAAGCATTTTAGTTTATGTTCTATTTTAATAGCATTGAAAAAAAAACACCTAACACTATTATTCGGCAATAATTTTGTATATGAACTAAATTTTAAGAATTTGGATATATGTCATTCTATTTACATTTCTTTCAATAAACAATTTCATAATTTTCTTATATTGCTCTCTCCCATCTGTATTTATTATAATCTGTAATCTTAATTTTAAAAACTAGTACAGCCTCTTCTTTTTTTACTATAGTTGTTTAAATAGCAAAATAAATCTACTTTTCCCATTAACGAAAAATAAGTGCTCTTGTTTTTTCTCTTTGAAAACACTCCATATTTCGTTTGTATAGATATAATAGTTTTTTTATTTACACTTTTAGGCTTATATGAGATAAACTCATCAAATTAAAAATGTGAAATGGCTTGATTAAAAGTTAATCACTTTCGCTGCACCAGTGGTTTTGAATTCCCTCTTTAATTTAGGACTCCCTTCATGTGGAAAGCAGTTACAAAGTTTTTTAAAAAGCCAGTTCATCATGTGTTTATCTATTATTACGAAAATATTCTTTTTTTAAAAATCTTATTATCTGAGAGATTCTTCATGATAAAGTAATTTAATATCCTTGACTTAAAGAGTTTTGAAGACAGGAAATAATGCTTAACATTATAAGAAAACCGATTTGTTTTTTCAGTTATAATACTATAATTATAAATACAGTACTCTACATTAAATTTGGCTTTATAGAGATATTTTTAATAAGTATTCATGTTTCATAAACTGGTTAAAAAACAATTAAAATCGTTACCAAATTATTTTTTTCAATAATTGTTCTCGATTTCTTATTTAAAAAAAATTACAACGCATTCCATTTTTGAAAACAGTAAAAGGAATTTGAAATTCATTAAAATATAAAATACTATAATATAAAATCATACTGCTTCAATTAAAAATGTGTAATAAATTACACCTTTCGAATAAAAAATATTTAAAATTTAGTTTATTTTAATAGAGTAATAACCAATAAAACTTCAAATGAAAACAATTTTGGAAGAAAAAAAAACTAACATCCATATGTAGAAAGAGCTCTAACGTTTGACAATTCGGATCGATCCCCGCGATAAAATGCAAAGGAATTCTATATTCTCAAGCACTCTTATATAGGGAGTAGCTTTTTAACTAAGGTAAAGTAATATAATAGTTTACATATTACTTTCAGATCTCCCCATACGTTCATGAAACGCTTATGAATAACTCAAACCAAAGAAGAACTTTAAATAAAAAGAAGAAACTTTAGGTGATATAAATTTACTTTTACCCTGTCAATAAATTCAAACAGAAATAATCACATTTAACAACAAACTAAAAGAAAAACGTAACTCTGCGCATTCAATAATCTCTTTCCTTCTTCAAAAGGAAGATATTTCGTATATGTTAAGGAAAAAAAAAAGATTATACTAACCCAGTGCTTCTCAAACTTTCAATATTTGTGACCCAACATTCAATCATAATTTTCATCGCCCCCCTCTCCATACAAATAACGCAATGCATTGAAATGAATAACACTATACTTTGACGCTAAAGCTACAATACGATTTTAACCTCTTAAGTGGCACAGACGAAAACTCATATCGCTCAACCGGTGCGTTAAAAGCCCCATACGTATATATACGTCTTTACGAAGTACGATCTTTTCAGTGCACTGCTATCCATAAAATTATTCCAAAGGCTTTGGAATGCAACAAAAGAACCTTGAGAGGATTTGCTTTTATTTATATTCCTTTTCTCCCCCCTCCCTCTTTGCATCACACACGCACGCTTACATGGAAATTGTACATAATTTTATAAATGAAAAGTCCATAGAGTGACTGGTAAATATTTAACTTAAAATTGTTTAAATCATTATAAAATACATTGTGCAGTACTGATACTTTTATAAGTGTATTATATCAGTGTAAATGTTAATTTAATTTTTTTTATTATGTCAAAATGTATTTTTTTTGTTTACTTTTAGTAAATTAATAATTTTTTAAATAATCCTTCGTTTTCGACTTTTCAATATGCTTGCGTCCCCCTCATTGAGTTATCATGCCTTCGTAGGGGGGCGCGCGCAACAGTTTGAGAGAGAGAAACGCTGTGTACTAACCATAAACAAAACAACTTGCGCTGTCATTAAAGACTTATGCATGGTGAAACATAGTTTCTCTCAACACAGCGCTCATTTGACGATGCTCTTCAAAGAATAGTTTTATTTAAAAAATTAAATAAAAATAACCTCTCGATAATTATTTTATTTTCATACATATTAAACTAAAATATCGGAATATTCAAAAATAAACAGAAGAAAAAAATCAATATTTTTTCAAAAATTCATGTGAAAGACTTCCAAAAAAGTTTTGTAGGAGTCAAAAACTGCCATAAGACCAATTAAGAATTTAATAACTCTTTTAATTAAAACCAACTCTTTTAATAACTTAAACTAGAGATATATCAAAAGTGAATCTTACTTTGAGGGAATAATATTCAACGAAATAGAAAAGGGTGATTAATTCAAAACTAAACTCAATTCATAGGTTAGTAACTAGATACTCATCCATAGACTGGGCATATTTTCGTTTAATTAATCAGCGTCAACTACTACAAAAATGTAAATCTGTTACATATTGCCTGCCAATTTAAAATGTTGTACAGGAATTATTGAAAAATTCATCATCTACCTGAACACTCAAAACAAATTAAGAGTATTATTTTAATTTAATGTAATTCTTCAATTCCTACTATTATGCTAGTTCACACTCTCCCTATATATATTTATTTACATACACGTATTTTGTTTAAAAATTCAATCATTAATAAAATACTTCTTATTCATATACTCAAGTTCAAATACATTTTTTTAGACTTGTAGAAAATGACACTTGATGTTAATACAGATTTTTCAAATATTATCTCATTAAATAAATTTAATTAAGTAATTATAGTTTAAGAGATATATTTCAGTCAATATTATTTATTCCTATAGATGCAGCATCATTGGATAAAAAAAAAGCTTTCGTTAAATTTGTGATGAAGATTTAACTTATATCCTGTGTGAATCATTATATGCTAGTTAGACGTCAGCATTCCTTTTACACTGTTTTTAAGATAAATGCTTACTTATTCTTTTAAACTTTAATTAAAAAAATGTAATTATAAATTTAATGTGGTTAAAAAGTTTCTAATGTTAATTTAAAAGATGTTTTGCCACTTAATATTGTGATTCTGTCATATGTATATACATATTTATATTAATTGTAATTATTTAATAAAAAATAAATAAAAAATAAAAATTTTCTTTGTTGATCTAAGTAGGAATTGGCTTAATTTTTTTATATTACTTCTTTTATAATAAATGTGTGTTACGCTCTCTGTTAATTTACTTCTGATTCTATTATTATATTATGTGGAAAATTAAATTCGATAACTGCTACTCTTATAATGGGACAAATAGTGTACAGTAATAAACCCTGAACTCACCAGTGCGTAGGTCGAATTCGCATAAGTCTGGGTATTATTTCACGTATAAATTCACATGGATTATTTTTATTTAGGACCGGAGACGAATGAAAATAAAAATTAAAAAAGAAGTATAATAAATTCTGGGATAACACAAATATCAAATCGCAAACTGAAGTTATTTTGGTGTAGAAAGTTTAATAAAATCTAATATGCAGTCTGCTGGATCAAAGATTTTTTCCCATAAAATTTCCTCGTAGCATGCTAATAATTGTTTTATTCCTTATTTTGTTGAAAAAGTACTTTTTCGTTGGAGTATGTGTTTTCTAAAATATACCATCATTTTTCAATTAAACTGTGGCCAATCAAACTGCCAACCGTCATTCGATCTTCTGATTGAACTGGGTCTACATACTCAAGTTCTTCAATGCCTTGTTCCTACTCATATACACTCAAGAGCCAAAACATTATGACCACCCCTACGTTTTGCAGTAAACTCGCCTGAATGAGGTGGAAGGCACGTGGAAGGCAAGTAGTATTTAACTGCTGCTGGGAGTCTGAAGAATCATTCTCACGACAACCCATTAATTAAAGCACAAACATATTTACTTATCCACATACTAAAGTTAATTTTGCATACAAGTCTTCTAAGTGGAAATTCCCTTAAGCCCCATAACTCAACAAAAATACTTAATTACACATTGAATACATCAACGCTCCGCTACTATCTTTAAACTAGGTCAGATGAAAATAGCTGACGTCATTCTCCATTTCACCTGCGACGCAGGGACTCGGCGTTTTTCGCCATCGATGCTTCTTCCTCCACCCCTCCCTCCACGTTTCTCCGAAGGTTTAATCGGACGCTTACTCGCACATTTGCTCCTCCGGGAGGCGTACTCTCTAATGGTTGTTCTATTTCACCTATCTTCAGGATACTGGGTATAAGCATCACTGCTGGAACCCGAACCATCTAATTTTCGTTTCGTTGAAGAATCATTCTTTCACTTACTCTGTGTGTGATGGGAAAGGCTGCGGATCTAAGCGACTTTGATAGAGGGCAGATTGTAATGGCTCGAAGGCTCGGAACAAGTATTTCTGAAACTGCACGACTCGTGGGTTGTTCGCGATCTACAGTTGTTAGTACCCATGTAAAGTGGATGAATGACGGTGAAACCAGCAGTAGACGACATGGTGTTGGACATCCACACGCTATCAAAGAAAAGGTCGTCGAAGACTGTTTTGCATGGTGAAGCAAAACCGGAGCCAGACAGTGGCTAAGCTGACAGCCCAATACAATGCAGGGTCAAGTAGAATAGTATCGGAGCACACTGTTCAGCGGACACTGTTGGATATGGGGCTACGCAGCAACCGTCCCACTCGTGTGCCTTTGCTGACCAAGGGTCATTGCCAACTGCGCTTGCGCTGGGCCCGGGAACATCGTGACTGGTCTATGGATCAGTGGGAGAGAGTTCCCTGGTCAGATGAATCACGGTTTATCATTCATCACGCCGATGGCCGTGTCAGGATACGCCGTCTTCCAGGCGAACAGTTGCTCTCTCAATGTACAGTAGGTCATACACAGGCCAGTGGTGGCGGTATTATGCTTTGGAGGACGTTGTCTTGGGCGTCTATGGGACCCGTGGTTGTGGTAGAGCAGACCATGAATGCTACAGGGCGTATCTACATGCTATCTGAACATCATTGTGGACCAGTTGCCCCCTCACATGGCCTCTGTTTTTCCAGCTGGAAATGGAATGTTCCAACAGGACAAGGCCCAGTGTGACAAGGCTAAAATTGTGTTGGAGTGGTTCCAGGAATATGATGCTGAATTATAGTTAATGTCCTGGCCGCCTAACTCACCTTATCTCAATCCGTTAGAACACATTTGAGATGTCATGGGACGGCAGCTCAGAGTTCAAAGACCACCAATTCGTAAATATCTCGGATTTGCGTGACCGTTGCTTAAACATCTGGTACAATCTGTCTCCGGCCATCTACCAAGGCCTTGTGGCATCCATGCCACGGCGGGTTGAAGCTGCGTTGCGCGCCAAAGGTGGGCCAACTCGTTATTGGCAGGTGGTCATAATGTTTTGGCTCTTGAGTGTATTTCTATAAGTTCATCCATTGTTAACTCCTAATTGTTGGAATCCAGCAGTTCTTGAATGTCATCACTATCTACTTTTGAATTTATTTGCCTGGCAAGATCGACAACTTCTTCAATCACATTACCAATTTCATCAGGATCTAGCTATGATTCATCGACTCACCGTGTAGGGGAACGATGCACGTTAAATCTGTCGAGAGCTCAAAGTCTTCTGATTGGTGTGGCGTGATAGACAGGAGAGGGGTGTGCCAGATCAGGTGTTTTCCTCGTCACTTGACTATGTTTCAAAATTACGAGGTTCGTCACCCAAAGCCCTCGAGTAACTGAACAGTGTGACGTAAATATTCACCCACTCACTCATTCGCTATGATTCCGCCTGGATTTTAATGATGAACAAGTAATATATATAAAAAAAAATTAAGTCAATTCCTACTTAGATAAAGAAAAATATTTTAGTTACTTTTTATTAATTAGTTACAATTAATATAAATGTGTATATACATATGATAGAATCACAACATTAAGTGATAATTCATTTTTTTTTAATTATCATTAAATATCGTATTGTCATCCAAAACAATCGTGTATATAAAATTTCAGTTCAACAGAATGCTTTGAAACGTGAGAAAAAAAATTCTTTTTTAAGTTTTGACCCAAGTCGCTAAAAATAAAGCCAACGTGGCCGATCTGTAATTCTTTAAAAATTATTTTCAGTCAATAATTTTAATTAATTATGATTAAATTATCTCGTATTGTTACCCAAACCAATAGTGTATAGAAAATTTTAGCACGCTTTTACCGCCAATGACAATAATTTCTCTTTCATCATTTTATTTTTATATTAAGAATTATTTTTTAACTTTTTAGTTCGAATCAGTATAAAAGCGTGTTCTTTAATTTTTTTATTCTACAATTTTTACTTTAAATTTCAGAATGTTAATGTATCTAACTTTTATTATTTCGGTTTTTATGAACTTCTAGAAAGAGGATGTTAAAGAGTTTTATTACCTAACCCCATGCATTAATTGCGGAAATAGAATATAAATTAGTTACTTCATCATGCATTAAGACCACTTGTACCGTTTGTATTCGTACAGTTTAAGATCACTAGTTCTTTGATAAGTTTTTTTAAAAAAGAATAAAAGAAGAAGAGTGCAATTTTAAAACTCAGAAACGTTACTGAAATGGCTTTTCTGCGGGTTTCTCGGTGAAAATGTTAGCTAAATTTACATTTGTGTCATTATTATTTACAAATATAAGAGGAATATATCAGTTTTCTTTGCGTTGGAATCGAAAGATGGCAGTAAAAAAGTAAAAGTAACGGTAATAAAAACTTCAAATAATAAGTTTCTTCATTTAAATTTTCATTTCGCTTTCATATCTAAAATGCTGTTTTTAGAATACAAAGAAACGTAAAAGAAACATTTCTTTTGGTCACGAGTTATCATTTGAATAAAAATTAGAAATAACATAAGCCATTGTTATTCCTTTCAGTTATTCTATTTATTTACACAAAAAGAAAAAAAATGTAAAAACTTGTTTTACATCTACGAATTAAAAATAATTGTTTATTTTATACATGAATTTTTTTCCCTGGAAAAGTTCTGAAGGTGATGCTTACAAAAAAAATATAAAAACAAGCTGTTAAAATAAGTAAACACAAACAAATCATGCTACTAATTAACTTTTAAATTAAAAATGCTTAGAAATTAAGACATTTAATAACTGCTGCCTTTTTTAATTTAAGCTAAATTCTCAATTTGTAAGACATTTTAAGTAATAAAATGTGACTTTCCAACAAAAAATACTATTACAAAACTAATTATCGATGTCAAAACTATTTAAAAAATCTAGAGCAGCATACCTCTCTTTTTTGTGTAGAATTTCCCGTTATTTGTTCCTATAACAGTATAAATTAATTTTTTATCGGTGACTGGAAGTTTTATTGTGTTAAATTTTATTCATTATTTTAATTTTTTCTGTACATTTAAAGTTACTATTGAGGATTCCTTGTTATACTATCTCGTGTAGCAATTGTTTTATTTGTTTTTTTAGAATAATAAAAATATCTTAAAAAGAAAATGTACTTTTTTTTGGAAATAAAAAAGTAATGCTATCCTGAAAATAAGTAGTATGCAAAAGAGTGAACACAAAACTAAAAACATTCTAATACTAATTTTTTCTTAAGAAAATTAATGGCGTCTTTGATTTTTATTACAATATAAAAACGTATCTTAAAATTAACACCATAAAATTTCTTTTCATATTTAGACGTACAAGTATTACCTTATAAACCATTGTTTCCCGAGGGATCGGTTGTAGCTCTAAACCCTCTTCCGGTGAGCTCGGTTCCTCTGGGCATTCATCATCACCTTATAGACCATGCATACTTAAGCCAGTATAGTGCAATAAATTAATCATTCTATCCACCCCCAAATACCTAACTTGTTTGTAATTGAATAGACTTTTTTATTAATTTTGCGATATCTACAAAAAGTGGAATTTCTACAACTCAAAGCCTTGTAGTATTTTATATCACTAACAAAAGAAAAAAAAAGATATAACTTCCATCGAGTCAAAAATTGACAAACTTGTAGAATGTATCATTCAGAGAGTGAAAAATTTGTGGAGAGAAAACTGAGTGCCACTGAGAACTGCACCACGTGCCATAAATGCAGACCCCTTTTCTACTCTAAAAAGGCAACAAAGAATTCAAAATACAGTAGAACGTCGTTTATCCGAACGTTTATTATCCGGAGCGTCAAATATACGGACCAAAGTCCAGATACGGTTTCGAACAGTGCAATGCTGAACAGTTGTTTCGCGTGAAGCCAAAAGTGACAGGAAAACCCTAGGTGAGAGATATTTGGGGAATTTCAGTTGTGTGATTTGGTAAACACCTAAGCGGAATACTAGGTCAGTTTGTTTCCAAGTGAGGGGTGTATCCGTACTCTTTTGTTGAGTTTCGTCGATGTAGAAACCTGGATGGCATGCGATGCAGAAGACTGTGGATTTCAAATGCTAAATGATGACGAGATTGTGACTTCCGTGCAAGAAGAATCCGTCCCTGTCGACGATGAAACGGATGAAGACGAAGGCAACAACAACAACAACGAAAGTTGCAAGGGTCCATCAAATACTGACGCGTTTCTGCGTTAGAAACAGCTATGGAGTTGTACTAACAGTGCTGTCCTACTCAACTATTGCTGCTCAAGGGAATCAGAGACTTTGCAGCGAAAAATAAGTGATTATTTTCCACAATAAAGGTAAAATTGCCACATTTTGTACCTATTTTGATTTTTGTTCAAGCACGTTTCCCGCATGGGATGATTTTCAATATTTGTATAGTGTCCGGTTTCATATACTGCATGGATCGCGTTCAGTTTTCGGTTATCCGAACAATCGCGAATCCGAACGGTGTCCGGTCCCAATTGATTCGAATAAACGATGTTCTACTGTAGTTATATTTCACGCGATTTTTGGCATTACCTATGATTCACTAATTTTTCAAAGTCAGGCGTTGCGATGATATTCTCAATCATATTGCATCTTCGAGATTGCTATCGTTAAGGAAAGATCTGGTTTTTGATTTAATTGTGTTCATTACGGGCCGCGGCTGGGCTACGGTAATATTATAGTATATAGCGGACAGTAGTGAGAGCGCGCAAATATAGCTCCGCAGTCACACTGGCACACGAGAGAAGGGGTTTAAGAATCCCTTCCCAAAGGGTATCTTATTTTTATTAAAATGTAACAAAGGAATGATGAATTTCTACACAGTGTATAAAAATTAATATTTTTTTTACATTTTTAGATTTGTACTTTACAAAAGATTTTAATACTTTCTTTGTATTACATATTTCAGATTTTTTTAATTTTAAGATTTAAATTCGCAATAAATTGTTGTTTAAACAATTTATAGGAAATTATTTTCGAAACAGCAATGTATTCATTTTATTTTTCGATTTTATTTGCTGGTATATCTATAGGTATATTTTAATTTATTGTACTTGTCTTATGGGCACAATCTCTTACATTCATACTGCTCTCATTTTAATTTATTTAATAAACATATTTCATGACATCTTTTTTTTATTTTTTCAAAAAATCATTTTACTAAAAGAACAAATAAACATAAATAAATGGAAGAATGGGTAAATTACTTTTGGTAAACGACTTATTTTATTTTTCAAAAAAAGAAAAAAAAAACTGTTAAAAAAGTATCAAATATTTTTTATGGAATATAATGAAATTATTGTATTTTAACCGAAAATAATCATGTTTAGAATTACGGTTATATTATGAGTTTTAAATTATAGATAATAAATGTTAAGGGTTAGATGAAATTTAGGAACACACTTGCTTAAGAAGATAGACCCAATATATACCACTCAGAAGCAGATGAGTGGCAAACCATCTGTAATTTCTGATGAAATGAATAAGCATCTAAGGAAAGGTAGCGTTTCCAGAAAACTGTATAGAATTTTTAAGAAAAATAATGTATCATAATACCTATATTCATAACTTAGAATTAGGAGTATTGAATTTTCCCTGAATGCCAGATGTCTGAAAAGTCGTGAAAATGGTAACTGCAGCCAAAATAAGATTATAATTTTATGATCAAGGAATAAAATTTTGTATAATTAGTAAAATTTCAGAAAAATATTTTAAATGAAAAATAATCGTTATATTTTTACTTCTACAGTATATATAGGTACTGTAATTATAGATAAGTTAAACACATATTTTTAAAAAATGACAAACATTTTAAATTGGGAGGTCATAGTTAACAGTTTCTGAAATGTATTATTTAATCAATACGCTTGTGAATATCATATGCCTCAGAAAGGCATATTATTTAAAAACAAATTTTCATATTTGTACCTATGGACAAAAAAATTAGCGCACCAAGAAAGAATCCTCAAAATGAAACGCAATTTTACATACGTGCCGAGTATTTTTAAAACAGTAAATGATTAGAAAATCAAGGAAAAAGGATAATTTATTTCAGAGAAAAAGACAAAAGAACGGAGGATTTAATACCCTGTTGAAGTCCATTTAGCACGAATGCACGATGTGATACGATCAAGCATTGAGGCATACAAGTTCTGTATGATGTCTTGAGACATTTCGTTCCATATTTGCTGTAACCTTGCCTCTAGTTCGTTCAAACTCGTGGGATGCCCAACTCGCCGTCCCAAATGATCCCAGATATGCTCGATTGTAGACAAATCTGGGGATCAGGCAGGCCAAGGAAGGATAGTAACAGTGCGGAGACAGTCTTGTGACACTCTTGCGGTGTGAGGCCGAACATTGTCTTCTTGAAAAATGGCTCCTGGGAGACGTTGCATGAGTGGCAGCACATGTGGATACAGGATGTCATGGACATTCCGCTGGGCTCCAAACGGAGGCGTCGATGGGTGGGCATCTAGGGCAGCACACGTAATGAGCGCCGCGATCCCAAATGTCCTTCAGTCAGGCGCCTTCGTATGGTTCGAGAAAGCACAGGGGCCCCTATTGAATGTGCTACCTGTGTTTGGATGACGGCTGATGAAGCAGTTGGCTGTACGCGTACATTTTTTACGATGTGGCGGTCTTTTCGACGACTGGTATGTCGAGGGCATCCTGAGTCTGGTCTTCGTGTAAGAGACAACTCTCGGATTCACTGGTCCCAACATCTTCTCACAACACAATCATTGCGGCCTAATTGACAATCTACTCGCCTAGCTGGCCACCCAGCTTCCATCATGCAGATGTTTCTTCCCCTTTCAAACTGCGACAGATGCTCATATTGTCTTCGAAAACGGCGTAATGGCATGTATGCATCAACCCTTCCTTTGTAAAAGATTCAGCACACTCAAGCTAGCTTTGGTTACCTGTTTTTTACTCCACGGAGAACAATGTTAAACGCCCTCTACCGACTACACGCAATACGCAATTACGCTGCATTTCTAATCATTTGCATATCTTCCCAAAATCTACCCTCGTGCCAAGTTTCGTTACGATCCCACGATTATTTCTTCGTGCGCTAATTTTTTTTGTCTATGAGTGTATAATAGAGATGTTATTAAAATTATATTTATAAAATCAAATATAAAGTATTATACGACTTCATTTTATTTTTAAAACTTTTTTTTATATCTAATAGAAAATATGTTGAGAGCTCTCCTTGAATCTTATTAAACCCCAAAGGATTTTGGATGAACAAAGATAAAGAAAGAAGAACTGTCTACAAGATTTTTCAAGTAGATCTTGTTATGACCCTTCTTAAGTACGATAGAGAATAGGAAGCATTATTATGATATAAAAAAGACGAGACGATGCTTAATGTGCTTATGATTACCAAAATATGTAGTTAGGAAATCCTTAAAAGGTTGGTATAATAGCCTGTAAGTAAGGGACTACTTTCATTTTTTTCCGTTGAAAAGTATAAGTTTCTTTAGGCTTGTCTGGGAGATTCTTTGAATCGGGAAAAGTAGGGTCTTATTTCCTTTAATTAATAATCAATTATATTGGCTACTTCAAGTGTTTTTGAAAAAGATGTTCTCGAAAGCTTGATATCTGTATGATGTAATCGAAACTAGAAGTTTTTAAAAGAATATATTTGCATAAAATCTTTTCAATTACACTCTTTGTTTAATCATTATATCGTGTACATATAATATACGTTCTTCTTTAAATATATTTTTAGGTTATTCTACTGAAAGCATTTGAGGTCTGGGAAATTGGAGGAAAGGTTATGAAAAATTCTAAAGCAAGTTGCACTAGAGCTCTGCAATGGTATTCTTTGATTCTTTTACCCGTCTTTTGAGAAAAAAAAATATTTTAACTTTAAGACGTGTATGATTTTAGTGAATAGTTCGAATTTTTTTCTATATCACAAGTCCTAAAACAAGCAAAAAAAACAAAAAACAAAACATCCTTCTAGAACACAGATTTTTTATGATAATATCTAAAAAAAATCTGACAATACCAAAACAGACATAAGGCGCGTTCCAGATCATTTTTTGAAGTCATTACTACTGCTTTTTCATTTAATCCTGTGTTCACCAAAACTAAAAAAGAGCTTCAACTAAACGCGAAACTCATTTTCAGATAGAAAAAAAGAGTTTGAGTTTTTAATGAAATTTTGCAACATAGTAATGCACATATTTGCTTATAATTCAGCATTTTAAATTCTCAAAATGCCCCATAAATAAATAATTTTTCACCGGAACAAGTAAAGTTCAAGATCTTTTTTCTATGGAAGAGAAGATAAAATAAGAAACGCATTTTTATTCCAGAATAATTTCTTCTCCTCGGATAAAAATGAATAGTTTCATAAAATATGCTGCTCCTTTCAGAATAGCGAATTGGGAATATAATACTAATTTTAGAGTGCTTTTCTAACTGAAGTATTATTCCGATTTTTCGCGAGGTTTGTGTATTTATAAGATTACTTCTCTCAGAATATAACAACATAGTGTGTGCTTAAATTCGCAAAACATTAAAATGTAGGCAAACATTCTTAAGATTTTCTTACTATAATTTATAAAAATAAGCACATTATTTATGACGAAATATAGAAATGGAAAAACTATTATAATAAACGTTCTTTCTGAAGGTAATGCGAAAAACAGATACTTACTTATTTTTATTAGAATGGTATTTGAATAAATTTGAAATTTAATTTATAATGTCAAAACACAAGACGAATATTATACGGAAAACATAGTTTCGACGAAGGAATAGACAATTATATTTTGCCTTTCATGGAGACTTTTTAAGATTGCATGATACGTCAACCCGAAAAAATGGTCGCGCATGGCACAGAACTCACGAAATCTATAATTCTGGGAGAGTGAGTGAGAGAATATTAACGTCTCACTGATTAGCAACACGAGGGCTTTTGGCGACAGTCCGCGTCATTTTGAACCATGGTCAAGTGACGCGGACGACACCGGAGCTGGCACCCCCCTCTCCTAACTATCAAACCACAACAACAGGAGGACTTTTGAGCTCTCGACAGATTTAAGTGCATCGTGCCCCTACACGGTGGGTCTTCAGTGGTACTAGGATCGAACTCATGACATGCTAGCCATGATCCGATGCCTAGACCACTCAGCCACCGCGGCCGACCTACAATTCTGGGAAAACTGATTATATGTTAACAATGACCTTGTCAATATCATGCTTCAGTCTTCACGGGAACTAAAATGTGTTTGTAACATATCCCCTCTTGTTTAAGAATGGAAAACATTTTTTTTTTTTACAATCTTACGTTACTTCGGGTGACACAGTTCCCCACGCGATTGCTTGTGTTCCAAATATTTTCTATAAGCAGTCTACATTTTTCCATTGTAAGAGAATTAACAGTTTTGACTGCTATGTTTATAAAAGTATAAAAGACGACTTATTATGGTTTATAAAAGTAAATGAACAGAATATATATTTTATATATATTATATTATATATATATATATATAAAGATACGGGTATCTACAGTCATTATTCTAATAGGGCTGCATATCGGAATTTTTTACCCTTGCAGAACTAGTTCATTCTCCAGGAACTAGTATCACTTTTTAGTGCGGCACCATATAGGCGACACCAATTGCCGCAAGTAATGTTGACGCCCAGTTTCCTCTCCAGATGGAGGCGCCTGAGCTCTAACGATGCACAATTTAACTTCGGAATTTAATTTTGCCGAGAGCACCCAAGCCAAATAGGCACTTCAAGGGATTTTTTACATGCCGCATAATGATACGACATGACCGATGTCGATTTTCTGCATCATGCAAATCCACCGACATGAGCCGGGGTCGAGCCCGCAACCTTGGGTGCAGAAGGCCAGCGACAAACCAACTACGCTACCCAGTCGGCTTTCTTTCCTTGCAGATCAGTTCAAACTGATCAAGCAAGAAAAGAAACCTGATGAAATAACGGATATTAATCAGGATAGCGAAGGCAAATTTCAGAAAAGTGATCAACATCAAACTGTTGAAAGGAAAGTTTTCAAAATGTACCTAAAAACCTCCATCAAGAAACATATGAAGCCACATATGTACCACAATGCACCCTGTCTAAAGGACACAAGCAATAAAAAGTTTAACTTACTAATTATCAAAAGAAAATAAAACTGCATTAACTCGAACAATATATGATAGTTTTGCTTGCATATTTTTCTGTAATATAAGCGGAAAGTGTTCGGATTTTTAACCTGTATTAAAGTCCCACCCATTTGAAACATTTTAGTTCAATTTGGTTGTTTTTCCC